>CAMZMU010000064.1:49960896-50050805 GCA_947311845.1 Poa pratensis
ACAGCCCCCTACCTGGCGCGCCAATTGTCGGAGATGACTCCCACGTAAACAGGGATAGTCAAGCTCACGAAGAGAGTTCGTGTAAGGGGCTGAACACGTTGGTCAAACAACCCTCAACCTGCACGGCGACGGTGCTCGTCGAGCAAGTGGAGGGACATCACGACAGAGATGAACACCAGCCCGTACCCAGGTTCACGGCCCTCGTGTGGAGGTAACCGCTACTCCTGCTTGTCTGTATTGCACTGCTTGTAGAGGTTACAGTACAATGAGCTTGCCGAGGGCTCTCTTTTGGCAATGGTGTATACAAGGAAGGGAAGCAATGGTCTTCTTCTTCCTTGCGCGTAAGTGGCTATGCTGGAATGAGAATGCGATCCCTTGCTACGGTGCACCTCGTCCTCCTTTTATAGGCGCCCCGTGCTCTCCCCTTGCTCGCACTGTGGTAGGGCTGTCACGTGGCGCAGAAGGTGGAGCGCGGTGCATCGCAGCCCGGTGTCCATGGACGCGGTCCATGAGCGTAAAGCTGACTCCTGTAGCAGAGTACCACCGTTGCAGGACGGCCAGCTGGGGCCGCAGAGGAACGTGGGGGTGCCCACGGTGACGTTGGCCTTGGAGCGTAGCGCCGGCCGGTCCCCTTATCACCAAAGAGGAAATCCTTGTAGTCCGGGGGGTGGCACAGCTTTATTGACCCCTTTAATCACCAAAATGGCAACTGCGGCGTCGTCGTCACCGCGCGCAGGGGCGCGCGTCACTCTGCGGCCGCTGCAGAGCCCATGTGCGCTCTGCAGAGGTTGCTTTGCAGCGAAGCGATCTCCACGAGGGCTTGGATGCCCTGTAGAGAATTCGGCGTTGACCTCTCCCCAGGGGAGATTTCCTTGAAGGGGGCAGCAGTGGATATGGCCTCCGCAGGCCTCTGCTGCCTCAAAGCCCTCGCGAGGCAATCGCCTCGCGAGGCTCTCCAAGCCGTAGGCTTGGTCCTTAGCGAAAATTCGCCATCAAGTGTCGAGGGCCGTAGAGGACAGGCCCAGCACACCCTGGATTTCACTGGGCCGACAGTAGCCCCCGGGCCCATGATGGGCACGATGTAGTCCAATGGACGCAGGCGAATCGTCATGGGCCCAAAGTGTCCGGCCGGCCTGAGACACGTGCAGGGCAGTTACGCCGCGACGACACGTTCTCCTCGGAGATGATGGGCGTAGTGGGGGGTCCCACCACGTCTCGGTAACTGCTCTGAGGGGAATAAAGCCTGCAGCGCCGGTTCAGGCAGCAGTTACTGCATCATTTGCGCGGTCTCCTGCTCTTGACGCCTGCGCTCCTGTGTCGGCGCTCCTCCCCTTCGCAATCCTGCGGCAATGGCGCCCAAGAAAGCCTCCGCGGCCTCGAAAGGCAAGGCCGTGGTGCAGGGCGGCGAACCTGCCGCGACGCAGCAGGTCGGCGACTTCGAGCCGGCTCTGACCGGCTTCCGCTTTAAGAAGAAGCGCAGCTGGAGAAGGTGCGTCACATGGCGGCTTCAGCGACCAACGAGCACGGCGCTACGGTGCTTAAGACGGCGGACAACTCCTTCGGCGACTTCTACCCCATCTTCATGCACACCCTATTCGGGCTCGTGCCTCCTTTCTCCGATTTCTTCCTGGCGGTTCTGGAGCGCTACCAGATCCAGGTCCTTCATCTCCATCCTAACTCCATCCTTGTCCTCGCCATCTTCGCCTACCTCTGCGAGGCATACATCGGCATTCCACCCTCGGTGGACCTCTTCCGCAGCTTCTATGCGCTCCGGTTCACGGCGAACAAGGAGCGGTCAGGGTGCGTGTCCTTCCGCATCACCGAGGGCATGAAGGGCACGTACATCCCCATCGCGCGGAACGGCGAGAACATTGTGACCAATGTGACGAAGAGGTGGAGGACTTCCGCAAGCGCTGGTTCCTCATGAAGTTCGGCAGCCGGAGCGCCTTCTTTGACCTGCCCGGGCGCCTCCGATGAAGAGGGCGAGCTGGTCTTCTAAGCGCTCAAGGGAGCCGCGCTTGGCCCCGTGTGAGGCGCTTGAAGGACCTCCGCGAGGCAGGCCTCACCGGGCAGATGGTGGCCAAGGACTTCGTGAAGCGCCGCATTGCTCCGCTCCAGAGGCACGCGGACGCAATGTGGCTTTACTCCAACCAGAGGGACAAAATGCGCCTGAGCGCAACCCTCTTCACGCAGCAGGAGGTGCGCACCATCATGGAGACACTCTTCACGGCTGATATCCCCAGCCCGGCGATAAGGCGGTCCCGCTCCACAGGATTGACCTTGGGCGCCGCGTCTCGCTCGTGCAGACGATGCCGAAGTTCGACCGGTGGGGCCTGGTGCCCAAGGGCATGTGGGGCCCGCGAGATCCTGAGTCTGCGGCGCAGGGGGCGCCAGCTGAGGGCGACGAGGAGACGACGGTAACGCCTGTGGAATCCGACGCAGGCGCAACCGGCGCCTCGGGAGGCTCTGCCTCTCAGCGGAGAACTCGAGCACCTCGAAGAGCGCGGCGCCTGAGTGTGGACCCACGAGGCTCCTCAGGCAGCAGCGGCCAGTTCGTGGTCGCTCCCTCGCAGCGTGCCGAGGGGCAAGAGGAGAGCGACGATGACGGAGCTTCATCAGGCCATTGCGAGCCCCGCTCCAAGGCCATTCATGACCGGGCCGGGAGCCCAGCGGGCATTCCCTCAAGAGGAAAGCCGAGGCGCTCTCGAGGGGTCCGGCGCCGGAGCCGCGCCCCGAGGCCGTGGCGGTCGTCAAACACGGTGTGGGTCGATTCCCGCGCCAAGACATGGGTAAGAACCGACTCCCTTTTCTGTTTGGCTTGTTCTTGCGTAGGCTTCCTGCGGAGTTTTTGAGTTTTAGCCTCTCCAGGGGCCCCGAGGTGCCGAAAGGCGGAGACTTCGGAGGCTTGGAGAGATCCCCAGCGCTGCAGCGGCGCCTGCAGCGTGTACAGTCGACGAGGTGCCTCCCGAGGGCACTGCTTCATCTCCTGAGGCTGCGGCACCGCCTCCTGAGCAGAGGAGCACTGCGAGGAGAGGAGGGGAGGCAGAGGTGGCGACGCCTCCACCTATGCGGCCTGACGTCCCCCTGCAGCCGGAGGGGACGCGGATGCGGATGCGGCGAGGTTCACGCCGCCGGCGAAGGAGCGTGCCGCGGTGACAGGGGCGTCCGCGGGGGCGTGCGCTGACGTCGAAATGGAGGAGGCCGCCGCGTCATCGCCCCCACCGAGCACGAAACTTGGAGAGGCCACAGCGGACTCTGAGGCCGCTGGGGAGGCGGCCTCAGCTGAGAAGGCCAACCCTGTCCCTGGAGAGGAGAGCGCTCCCCAGGGGCAGAAGAATGACGTGGTTGAAGATGAAGTGCCCCGAACCCCAGGAGGCCTCCACGCGGGAGGTGAGGGGGGTTCTCATCAAAGCCCCCTGAAGGCCCTTGTGTGGACCAAGAGGGGGGCTCGCACCAGAGCCCCCAGGCGCGCCTTGAGGCCACTCGGAGCCCAAGGTTGGACGCTCCGGAATCCTCGGCAGGCGCCGGCGTTTCCAGGCCCTCCGGCGAGCCATGGGCCTTAGTTCTGCGGGGGCGGCGCCCCGTGCAGCCGCCGTGGGGCTGTCCTCCGCTCGGCGAGGGAGGTTCTCGACGGCTTGAGGCCCAGCTTGCCGAGGAAGATCGCTCCAGGGCGGAGGAGGCCGCGAGCTTGCGCGGGGCTGGGCTTGTCTTCATGAGACCGTGGAGAGCTGCCGCCGGAAGAACGAAGCTGCCCAGGCGCAGCGCGAGGCAGCGCTGCGCTCTGCTGAGGAGATCCGCATCAGCGTGGTCCGCGAGGTCGAGGAGACCCTGCGGACCTGGGTGCTAGGCGCGAGGCTCTCGAGGGAGACCGAGGCCAAACACCAGGAGCTGGCGGCGCGAGGCGGCGGTCTCCGCCAAGCACAAAGAGCTTCTAGACCGCGAGGCGGGGATCGTCGCCGAGTCGGAAAATGTGCGGCAGAGTTTGGAGAAATTCCGTGAGAGTTTGAGCATTCGCGAAGACTTGATCGTGCAGCGCGGAGCTGATCTCGACGCCCGCGAGGCCGAGGCGCGCAAACGCGAAGACAGGTTGAGCAGATCGAGAAGGATCAATCCGCGCAGCGGGAGCACCTGGAAGCCCGCGAGAACAAGGTCACTCAAGACGAGGAGTTCTACCAGAAGCGCCTTGCGCAGACCAACGAGAACCTTCGCAAAAAGGAGGAGAAGATGGCGGAAGAGTCTGCGACGAAGGAGAAGCTCTTTCGCGACAGCTGTAGAAAAGACTTCGCGGATAAGGCCAAGAAGCAAGAGGATCGCTTCACGAAGAGACGCAAAGAGCTTGAGGCTCGCGTCAGGACCTTGAGGCCCAGAAGAAGCGATTCGACTCTCGCCTCCAGGCTGCCGCGGAGGCTCGGGCGCGCGCGGACAGAACTTTGCCTCTTTGATGGGACATGAAGGAGTTGACCGCTCAGGTGGGCCCTGTCGTGGAGCGCGCGAAGAGGCTGAGCATCGCGTGCAGGCGGCACAGGTCTTGACGCAGCAGCGGGAGCGCATGTTCCAATCCTTAGTGGCCCGGGGGAATACTCTCGCGGGGCAGCTAGGAGTGGATGCACCTATTGTTCCCGTCCATGGGAACGCTGACGCCGCCACATATCTGCTACTTCGATCAGCTCTTCTCTGTGCTCGAGGGCCCTGTGGCGGAACTTGGCGACGTTGTTGATGAGGAGTGCCGCAAGCTCTTGACCGTGGCGATCGATCGCGTCTTCGCCAACCTCCAGCGCCTTCACCCCGGCTTCGACTTCGAGTCAGTGACCGAGCCCATCGAGGGAGATCCGGCCTGGGAGCTCTCCAACTTGGTTCGAGAAGAAGTCAACGATTACGTCGACCGCTTCAAGAGGGTTGAGGCGGAGCAGGCCGCTGAGGAGGATGAAGGCGCCGAAGAAGAGAAGGCTGAAGAGGACGGCGATGGTGAACCCTCTGCCTAGGCCACTCCTGCAACAAGATGCGCTTGGCGCAATTATCTTTGTTTTAAGACTTGTTTTAATTCACGCTGGCTTGTAAGATACTTTTTAATCGTATGCAAACATGTGTGTGTGCCCCTCGAAGGGCCTTTATCCCTGTTCCATGTCTTTCTTCGCTCTACGTCGTCAGGACCATCTCTTTGCGCTATGACACCGCCGCTACGGTATGCCGGAGCGTGACTCGGCAAGGCCGGGGGGTGTTTAAGGCTTGGAGAGGTAAGGGCTCTCGAGTCGCGGTGCTCGAGGGCTCCCCTTTGACGCACAAGCAGTCCATGGAGTGTGAGAGAGAAAAAACCGCTCGAGGGCGACAGGTGCCGTGAGAGGGAAAAACTTCTGAGGGCGCGAGCGCTAGACTTAGCTTGGCGAGACTTTGGCCTCGTAGAGGGCGTTGGCTTCCCTGATGGCGTGGTTCCCTGATGGTGCGCCCCTCTAGGGTGAGCGTGACTTCTCGACCTTGGGGAGGACTTCTTGTTCCCTGTATTGGTTAGAGAGGCAACCCAAAGCAGGCACATGGTAGTAAACACCATGCGCGCTTATAGGCTTCCTCATGGGTATCTCGCGAGGAGAGTAAGTACCAAGGTCCTTTGGTGAGGTGGCGTGTTTGGGAGCAAGCCCATGGGCCAGAGCTCTTTGGGAGGTAACAGGCGTGAGAGCGTGCTCACGTGCTAGAGCTCGGATCCTTTGGATTTTGCGGTGCTGTTGGGGTGCTCTTGAGGCACAGTCACCGTACTCAGCCCCCGCTCGCGAGGTGCGCATGGGGAAGAATATGAGCGCGAAATGAACTAAGATGATGAAAAGTAAAACTCACCACCAAAATATTACATAGCGGCGCCTCAGCGCAATGTTTCATGAGAAACGAATTGGTTCATTACACTTGGTGTGACCAAGATAAAGTTTTCCATGTCGAGGCATGGGGACCACATTCAGTGGCTGAGACTCTTCACGGCCTGCGGCGGCACGTAATCAGGAGAGCTCAGAGGGGCTGGCCCTCGGGAGGAGAAGCTTTTGTGAAGCTTGGAGGTGAAGTTGTGTGCTTCCCTCTAGAGACAAAAAATGTCTGGCGTGACTATGATCACGGGTAGAACTTGCGTAGATGCGCGATGTTCCATGGATTCTTGACCGGAATGCCGTCCTCCGTTTCGAGGCGTACCGCGCCAGGCCTGGCGATGTGTGAGACCCTGTAGGGGCCTTCCCACATTGGCGAGAGCTTGTGGAGACCTTCCCTGGAGAGGATTCTCCTGAGGACGAGGTCGCCTGTCTCGAGAGTGCGCGGACGTATGTGGCGGCTGTGGTAGCGTCGCAGGTCTTGCTGGTACTTGGCTGCCCTGAGGGCGGCACGGCGGCGCAACCCGTCAAGGAGCAGCAGGTCGTCGCTGTGGAGGTCTGCTTGATCGTCCTCGTTGAAGGCAAGGACCCGTGCGGATCCATGCTTGATCTCTGTGGGGAGGACTGCTTCAGCTCCATACACGAGGCAAATGGCGTCTCACCAGTGGGCTTCGTGGGGTTCGTGCGGATGGACCAGAGCACGGACGGGAGTTCGTCTATCCAGCCCTTGCCGTAGCCCTTCAGGCGATTGAAGCTTCTTGTCTTGAGGCCCTTGAGGACCTCAGCATTTGCTCGCTCGGCTTGGCCGTTGCTCTGTGGGTGAGCCACCGAGGCGAAGCAGAGCTTGGTGCCGAGGCTCTCGCAGTAGGCCCTGAAGATGCCGCTGGTGAATTGTGAGCCATTGTCGGTGATGATGCGATTAGGCACACCAAAGCGGCAGACCAGGCCTCTGATGAATTTTACTGCTGCCCTGGCCGGTATGCTGCGCACTGCTTCAACCTCTGCCCACTTGGTGAACTTGTCGACTGCCACGAAGAGGAAGCGGTAGCCCCCTTGTGATCTCGGGAAGGGTCCCAGATGTCAAGGCCCCAGACCGCGAAAGGCCACGAGAGCGGGATGGTTTGGAGTCCCAGTGCAGGCTGATGACTTGCTTGGCGTGGAACTGGCACGCATCGCAAGACTGGACGATGGTGGTGGCATCTTGAAGCACTTGGGGCCAGTAGAAACCGCTCCTGAAGACCTTGCCTGCCAGGGTGCGTGCAGAGGAATGGTGGCCACACTCTCCACTGTGAATGTCTCTGATCAGCATGCGGCCTTCCTCGGGGGGGACGCACTTGAGTGCAATTCCATTTGGGCGCTTGCGGTACAGGTCTCCCTCGAGGATGTAGTATGACTTGGCTTGTCGAGCCACTCGTTCTGCCTCCGCGTCTTCTTCAGGAAGGACTCCCTTCAGCAGGTAGTCTTTGAGTTCGTCAACCCAGCCTGTCTCTTGTGCACCATAGCCAGCAGCAGACGCTCCCCTGAGGATGGACCGCAGTTGGGTGCCCCACCTATAGGAGGTGGTGGGAGTACTTCGTCTGTGCTTGCGGCTGCTGCTTCTTGTGGCTGCTTTATGGACGCCTTGGAGAGTCTCTCTTCAAAGACGCCGGCGGCTGGGCCTGCCTTCGTGATGCTCGCTTGGCGATGTCATCTGCCTCTGGTTCTCCTTTCGCGGGATGTGCATGAGCTCCATGCCCCTGAAGTGCTTCTCGAGCTTGCGGACCTCTTCAAGGTAGGCGGCCATGTGGTCGTTTAGGCGTGTAGCTCTTGTTGGAGAAGTTAACCAGGAGCTGGGAATCACCCTTTATGAGTAAGTGCTTGACGCCAAGGGCGATTGCGGCTCTGAGCCCGGCGAGGAGGCCCTCGTACTCGGCGATGTTGTTGGAGATCTTGTCTATTGTGAAGCACAGCTGGATGGCGTAGTAGAGCTTGTCACCTTTTGGTGAGGTTAAGACAACGCCAGCCCCACCATTGCGGCAGGCGAAAGCTCCATCGAAGTGCATGGTCCAGTGGCTTGGCATTGTATCTCCGATGACGCGGTTTCTTCTTCGCGAGGCTCTTCAGGAGTTGGGTCTGTCCACTCGGCGACGAAATCCGCCAGCGCTCTCCCTTTTATGACTCTTGTGGTGTCGAAGCGCAAGTTGAATGGCTGCAGCTCAATGTTCCATCCTGCGACGCGGTCAGTAGCGTTGGGGTTGCGCAGGATCTGCTCCAGGGGGAAGGACGTGACCACCGTGATGGGGTGCCCTGGAAGTAGTGGCGCAGCTTCCTGGAGGCGATGAGTAGCGCGAGGAGGAGCTTCTGCTGCACTGGGTACCGCTCGCGAGCATCTCGCAGTACAGTACTGACGAAGTAGACTGGATGCTCGACGAGGGTCGTTGATGGTGCAGCGTCGGCTCCCTCGAGAGGCTCCTCAGGTTGGCGAGGTTTGCCTGTGGAGGAGCCTCGGCAGCTCGAGGGCTCGACTTGAGGCTGTGGGCCTGGCACTGGGTCTGGAGAGACTGTTCCCTCGTCGGGAGGTTCTGGACTTGGTGTGGCAGTGCTTTTCTTGGGAGAACTGGCTCTTCTCTTTCCACCACCAGGACGGCGCTTGCAGTTTGTGGAGTGGCTGCTAGGTACAGCTTCAGATGCTCGCCTGCCCTGGGGGCTACCATGACTGGTGAGCTAGCCAAGTATTTCTTCAAGTCCTCAAATGCTTTGTGCCTCTGGAGTCCACTTGAAGGTGCCGGATTTCTTCATGATCTTGAAAAATGGCAAGGCTCTCTCGCCGAACTTGGAGATGAAGCGGCCTAAGCTGGCCATGCATCCTGCTAGGCGCTGCATGTCCTTGAGGCGGCGAGGTGGCTGCATGTCTTCTATAGCCTTGATCTTGTCAGGGTTTGCTTCTATGCCGCGGTGGGACACGAGGAACCCGAGGAGCTTGCCTGAAGGCACCCCGAAGACGCACTTGGCGGGGTTTAACTTGATGTTCACCTTGCGCAGGCTGGCGAAGGTTTCCTCGAGATCCTTCAAGAGAGTGTCTCCCTCGCGAGACTTGACCACGATGTCGTCGACATAAGCTTCTGCATTTCTTCCCATCTGAGCCCCCAAGGCGATCCTCATGAGCCTCTGGAAGGTGGCGCCGGCATTTTTCAGGCCAAAGGGCATGCAAGTGTAGCAATACACACCACAAGGGGTGAGAAATGCTGTTTTCTCCTCGTCTTCCTTGGCCATTTTGATCTGGTGGTAGCCTGAGAAGGCATCCAGGAAACAGAGGAGATCACAGCCGGCGGTGGAGTCCACAATCTGGTCTATCCTTGGCATGGGGTATGGATCCTTGGGGCAGCCTTGTTTACGTCTGTGTAGTCGATGCAGAGCCGGCCTCCTCCATTGGGTTTTGGGACAACCACACCGTTGGAGAGCCAAGTGGGGTGGGCAACTTCTCGAATGATGTCTGCTGCTTTCAGCTTCTCTACTTCTTTGATGATGAACGCTTGCTTCTCGGGGGCTTGTTTCCGCGCTTTTGCTTTACAGGGCGTGCGTCTGGACACACGGCTAAGTGGTGCTCGATCACCTCCCTTGGTACACCGGACATTTCTGACGGAGTCCATGCGAACATGTCAGAATTTGCCCGAAGGAAGGCGACGAGCGCGCTTTCCTATTTGGGAGGCAAGCCAGCGCCTATGGTGACGCTAGCCCCCGAGCCCTCAGCCCCCGAGCCGCTGGTGCTCAGCGACACCTTCTTTGTAGATGCTTGCTCTTGAGTGAACAGTTGTTTCTTCTTCTTGGGCCTCTCGAGAGGCTCCATGTCCTCGTCAGCGGGGAATGCCATGGCAGCGGCCTTGTAGGCGATCTCGAGCGCGCGTGGCGTCCTGTACGTGACCACGTATGGTGATGGTGCCACCGCTGCCAGGGATCTTGACCATGTTGTAGGCGTGGTGCGTGACGGCCATGAACTTCGCGAGGGCGGGGTAGCCGAGGATGGCGTTGTAGGGCAGGCCAATGTGCGCGACGTCGAAGTCAATTAGCTCGGTGCGGTAGTTCTCCTGCGTGCCAAAAGTGACCGCGAGCCTCACTTGCCCCAGAGGCGAGATTGAGCCGCTGGTGACCCCGGTGAAGGGCCTGGAGGGCATGAGCCACTCGTAGGGCACTTGAAGCGTCTCGAAGGTCTCGACAGAGATGACGTTTAGGCCTGCACCCCCATCAATGAGCGTCTTGCCGACGGCGATGTTGTTGATGGTGGGGGTGCACACCAACGGGAGGGTGCCCACAGTCTTTGTAGACTTGGGGTGATCTTTGGCGTCGAAGGCGATGGTGTACTGGGACCACTTGAGGGGGCGGGACGTCTCGACCCCGGGAAGCGCTGCGTTGAGCTCGCGAGCGAACTGCTTGAACTGGTTGTTCGACTTGGGCGCCTGGGATCCGCCGAGGATGCATGCCATGGCACCCTTGGGGGCCTGGTAGCCTCCAGGCTCTTCGTCGGGAAGATTGTTGTTTTTCTCGGCGGCATTCGCCTGAGTTCCCTGGGCCTCTGGAAGTTGCCCTTGCGTCCACCTTTGCGGTAACCACGGCCTCTGCCGCGGCCACCGCTGCCTTCTTCTTGCTCACGCTTCTTGCTCAGCTGCTTGAGGTCATAGCAGTTCTCCGTCGCATGGCCGCGCCTGTTGTGGTAGATGCAGAACGGGCGGTTGTCCACCTTTTTCTCGCCAGCCTCTGGAGAGTCCTCGCGAACATGCTTGGCGTCGGGTTCAGCTGCCAGGACTGCGGTAGGCTTGCGCTTTGATCTCGTCACGCCTCTTCTGGGTCTTGGATCCCTCGACAGGGTCGTCTGTCGAGCCCACCTTGACGAAGAGGAGCCCTTCTCTGCCTTGGCGCATTTGTCTGCGATGTCGAAGAGCTTCACCACGGAGGAGAGGGTATCATGGATGCCGAGCTTCTCGAGCATCCTGTGGTTGGTGACGCCCTCTCTGAAGGCCGCAATGACGTGCGAGTCCGGGATGTTCGGGATCTTGTTGCGGACTTGGCTGAAGCGCTGGATGTACCTGCGGAGGGTCTCGCCAGGCTTCTGGCGCACAGCTCGCAGGTCGTTGTAGGTGAGGGCGCGCTCGTACGTGCCCTTGAAGTTCGCAACGAACTGCTGGCAGAGCTCCTCCCACGAGTCAATGGAGTCCTCGGGAAGGTTCAGGAGCCACGACAAGGCGGAATCCTTGAGAGCGTGGGAGAACCAGTTGGCCATGACCTTGTCGTCTCCCCCGCAGCTTGGATGGAGGTGGTGTAGAGCTGCAAGAACTCGATGGGGTTGTTCGTGCCGTCGTAGCCCTTGGGTAGGTCAGGCCTGAACTTCTGTGGCCAGACGACGCGACGCAGGTTGCGGGTGAAGGCCGCGCAACCTGTGGCGTACGAGGCGATGCCACCCTGAAGAGCACGGCGGTTCTGTCGCCCTGCTTGGCCGATTTCCTCGACGATGCGCTTCTGGAGGTCCTTCTGGCGCTCCATTTCCACCCGCGCGTCTGGGGGTGTCCGCTGCACGATTTGACAATCGCGCGGCGAAGACGCGTGGGATGCGGCCTTGTGCGCCGCGCTGGAGGCGGACCTGGCGGAGGCGGCGGCGGAGGCGGCGGCGGAGGTGCGCCATGCGCGGTGGTTCCAGCGCGTCCGGAGTTGTGGTGCACCAGAGAGCGCGACGCCGCAGGAGCAGCGCGCGGCTGCCGCGATGTCGACGAGGTGCTGGAGGCGGCCGAGCCAGTTGTCGTGCGCCTCAGCGGGCGGTAGCGGAAGATCCGCGGCCATGAGCAGCGCGGTGTTTGGGCTGGGCGCTGGACGCCCAAGAGTGGAGGCGCTGTGGCGCTGGGACGGATGCGAGGACTCAGCGTCCTCGCCGTGCCCGTGGTCGACGTCGTCGTCGAAGCGGTCGTCGTGGTGGCCGTCGTCGTCCTCGGGGTGCTCCACCGCGGTTCAGCGGTGTTGCGCCCCGTGGCACGGCTGGCGCGGGGACGGCCGCGAGGGTTGGTGGTGTTGGCAGCGGGCTCGGTGGTTGCCCTGCCTGATGCCCGCCGGGTAGCGCGAGCTGCGCGAGTGTCCGCCATGGTGCAGAGGTCGATGAAGGTTGAAGACGCGCCTCAGCCCCCTACCTGGCGCGCCAATTGTCGGAGAATGACTCCCACGAAACAGGGATAGTCAAGCTCACGAAGAGAGTTCGTGTAAGGGGCTGAACACGTTGGTCAAACAACCCTCAACCTGCACGGCGACGGTGCTCGTCGAGCAAGTGGAGGGACATCACGACAGAGATGAACACCAGCCCGTACCCAGGTTCACGGCCCTCGTGTGGAGGTAACACCGCTACTCCTGCTTGTCTGTATTGCACTGCTTGTAGAGGTTACAGTACAATGAGCTTGCCGAGGGCTCTCTTTTGGCAATGGTGTATACAAGGAAGGGAAGCTATGGTCTTCTTCTTCCTTGCGCGTAAGTGGTTATGCTGGAATGAGAATGCGATCCCTTGCTACGGTGCACCTCGTCCTCCTTTTATAGGCGCCCCGTGCTCTCTCCTGTGCTTGCACTAGGGTAGGGCTGTCACGTGGCGCAGAAGGTGGAGCGCGGTGCATCGCAGCCCGGTTGTCCATGGACGCGGTCCATGAGCGTAAAGCTGACTCCTGTAGCAGAGTACCCACCGTCCATGCAGGACGGCCAGCTGGGGCCGCAGAGGAACGTGGGGGTGCCCACGGTGACGTTGGCCGTGGAGCGTAGCGCCGGCCGGTCCCCTTATCACCAAAGAGGAAATCCTTGTAGTCCGGTGCGGGTGGCACAGCTTTGTTGACCCCTTTAATCACCAAAATGGCAACTGCGGCGTCGTCGTCACCGCGCGCAGGGGCGCGCGTCACTCTGCGGCCGCTGCAGAGCCCATGTGCGCTCTGCAGAGGTTGCTTTGCAGCGAAGCGATCTCCACGAGGGCTTGGACGCCCTGTAGAGAATTCGGCGTTGACCTCTCCCCAGGGGAGATTTCCTTGAAGAGGGGGCAGCAGTGGATATGGCTTCCGCAGGCCTCTGCTGCTTCAAAAGCCCTCGCGAGGCAAGTCGCCTCGCGAGGCTCTCCAAGCCGTAGGCTTGGTCCTTAGCGAAAACTCGCCATCAAGTGTCGAGGGCCGTAGAGGACAGGCCCATCACACCCTGGATTTCACTGGGCCGACAAATTAAGGCACTTAGATAATTTATAAAAATATGGGAAAATTTAAGTAGCCCCTGACAGCAGGTGGAAACACCACAAAATTGGGGTCGCCAAATAAAATGTTTTGGACAACGATTGTTCATAGGGTTAAAAATAGGGCATTTTGCTAAAATAAAAAATGTTGCTCCTTTGGAAATTTATAGCAAGAGCAAAATATTGTTTTGAGCTCCAGGAACTTTCTTGACAAATATAACATGTCAAAGTAATTTGGTTTTACAAGTTGAGTGCCTTCCTTGTTTTGAGATTTTGTTTAAACAAGTTTAGCATTTTGTCTTCCAATGTTGTCAAACCCGTTTTGTGTGTTGTTTAGCAACTTAATATGGATGCCATGATGCAATGCAACACAAAAGCGAAAATTTTACTCGGGTTTTTAGGTTCTCAAAATTTTGGGCTGTTACAATTCTACCCTCCTTACAGGAATCTCATCCCGAGATTCTTAGAGTAGGAAAGGGGGGAAAGGGGTTACGAGGTACTACCCGATCTTCTCGCTTCAGGTAGCTTCTTTCTTGAAGAGGTTGATCAAGGGCATCATGAAGATCTTCATCGGCTTCACTTCGAGGTCACTATCAACGTACACCCTAGGAAAGAAAGGAACCTCTCCGGAAGGATGGGTCTTTGTAAAGATACAGCGGCCGAGTACCTCCTAGTAGAATCTTAGAATGGGATTTCAAGTATCCCGTGATTTGACAGTTAGGAGACACAAGCGGTTGAAGGGAGATTGATAAGAAATTTCCGGCTGGCAGACAACTGTTCTCTCAAAAGATTCAGAATATGAACTTGGCACAAGGCCTAAAATTTCTGAGGGAGAGTGTCGAAACAAGCTTCCAACAGATGAAGAGGTAACTTGTACTAGTCGGCTTGAGTAGAACTTTCCTCACGGAGGAGCATTTCAGATCACTGGAGAAGGATCGGAAAGCTAGATCGAGAGAACTTTAGAACTCCGGAAACGTTGGTATCGGGAAAACTTCTTGATGTTCCAGACATTGGGTCAAGCTTCTTGATGATCACCAACTATCGTTTCTGATTGAGATTTAGATCTAGTTAGGTGTAGAGATACTTCAGACTCAGCATGGAGGAATAGGGAATCTTTGCAAAGCATACCAACGGGTTACAATTGCTAGGACCCCAAGAGTTGGACTACAAGGTCAAACTCCAAAGGAGGGACTAGATTGGGGAACTCGCATAGTAACAGCTTGTCAGGAGACAGCTGCCCTACTTGAATTACTCGTGACAATACACCATTGAGTCTCGGCTGGGGAAACACCAATGAAGACAAAAGAAGTTCTCAGACTTCCTCTCTTGCTGGAACAATTCAATCAGTGGCTTGGATGCATAGATGAAATTCTCAAGGAAAGGAGGTAACAACATACCATTTCGAGAATATTCTACACGTGCATGATCGAGTTGAAATGATTCGGAGGAAACCAGACAATTCACTCAGTTCCACGGCGACATCTTTCAGCAATTGCACGTGAACCAGGGAAAGTCACTTCTAACTTCCAGAACACATACCTTGTGACGACACAAAGTGAGTTCTAACAAGTTTCCAACGCTAACGCCCAATATTCAATATGAATCTCCTCAAACATGGAGAGAATAAAGAGGTAGTTGATGGGCTCAACAACAAGTTATCCAGATACTCCACGACGGTAGATTCATATGTCACATGAATGAGGCACAAGTATTGGTCAGACTAACACATTCAGTAGGTTAGCCTGAGTTTGATTTGACGATAGCCCAATTCAAATCAAAGATTTGTAGGATAGCATATCCACAAAGGAGATACCACCTAGCTTCAACACGAACAGACTAGACATCCCTTTGAGAAAGAACTATATCGGGATAGAGCTCTTGTCTTTCAACTCTCCAAATTGTTTAAGCTCAACCGAATAATTCCGGACATCCAGCACGATTTTCTTGGAGAAGGGAGTTGTTCAGAGAACCAGCTTACTCATAAGCTCAACATCACGGTCAGGTGACAACCTGGAGATACTTCTGGAAAGACCTCCAGAATATCACGATCCACATATAGGATATCACGACATACCGGTGGATCTTGAGTTCAAGAGAGGATCATGCCTTTCAAGGCACAACGAGGTGGTCTTGGGAGCTTCGGCACCAACCTAGCTCTTTGACCGAGGGAGTGCATCAGAGCCAACTGACTTGGTAGCACTGTCAAACTCAACTTATTGATTGGCTAACCAATCATGCTAAGGAGGGCAATGGATATCCCTGAATTTCCGCACAGTAAGAACTGCTAAGAATATCCGATAGCTACATTATTACTCACGTCTCATCACTCTAGAGTAATAAGTCACTCGGAGATCGGAGAGTAACAAAGTGTAAAAGCATCACTTCATCAAGAGGATCATGATACTTAGCTCGATACCCTGATATTAAAGAGTGTGACACTCTAAGGTGGAGCAAAACAGAAGCTAAACAAGGCCCTTCTTCTGCAGATTACAATACTTTAACCTGGTCCGAGAAGTGGACAAGGTACTAGAGTTATTTCTCCAAACAAGACGAAGGGGAAAATCTTGACGGACCACAAGAGTAACTTGCACGGAACATACGAACACACGATAAAACTTTACTGTCCACTGACAGACAGAGGTTGGAAGCAGATCAGAGTAACAAACATGCTCAGGAGAATCCTAAGATGTTGAAGATGCACCGGTTATTACTCAATTGTGATAACCATGCCCAAAAGGAGGGATGCAGCAGAGTCATGAACATAGATGGGGGATTCGCTCAGAGAATTCTGGTCATAACCCAAATGATTCCAAGACAGAATCTCCAGATATGGCAGAGTTAAAGTTACATAGCCATACGAGGTGTGGGAAATTTAGGTTCAACCATTTACCACACAGACCACATAAAGGACTTGGGTTAAAGGTCAGCTTCATGTACCGGGATTCACATTTAGCATGAGGATCACATGGGTAACAACCCACATAATTCAACACACCAGAACCAAAGTACAATCCGGGACCTTTGGTTCAAGACCTTGGGCTAAAACCCACAAAATTGAGGCTAATCACTTGTTCCTTCGTTGGGTAACAGGGTTCAAACATCTGAGTTGATTTTAGTTTGCAACGCAGCGGGAGCAACCGGAAACATAACACTAAAGTCAGAACCCAACCCCGTTATACTAATCATTTTGAAGTAACAGACGAGGAGTAAAACCTTTAAGTCAAATCGAGGAAAGATTGCTCCGAGATTAGAGGGTAACCAGATAAGGAGTAAAAGGAATCCTAAGATGGTTTTCACAACTCATTTTTAGGTTAAAAATATTTTCACAAACACTAGACCATCGACAAGTAGAAGGGTTTCCTACAGGCAGTACTGCTCTGATACCAACTTGTAGCGCCCCGACCCGACTGCTATACAGTGATGTTGTGTGTCACCGGTTAGGCGATACAACCGGAGGTTACGGGTTTACCAGTCCCCGGCCAAAACCTTTGGCAGGCGTTGCTCGGAATTGATCACCGGCAACGCAACACCCCGATTGATGCCTTAACACAGGCACAACCCTCAATGCATAATAGAGAGATCAAGACTTGTGGAACAACTGGCACATCACAGACTCTACGACACAAATCATAATAGTTCAACTCTTATAACAGAGAAAGATAGCAAATTACAACCAGAGGTCACAGACCCAACAGTACAACATGCGGAAGCGAATTAGGTTGTTCTAAATAATAAGAACCAAGTTATGGCCTAAGAGGCCTACAAATAAACATCCAGCGCCAGCTGTTCCGGGATGTCCCAAGCTGCCACCTGGGAACCCCAGACTACTCGTCGACGTCCACAAAGAACCCACCTTCGAGGTCGGTGAAGTCCTCCTCTGAAACAAAACAAACGACGTTGAGTTCGACGAACTCGCAAGATTATATATAGAGCTTTAGCTCGATGAGGCTTTCAAGGTTTTATGGCTGCTTTGCATAAAGCTGATTTTATTTAATAAAACAGAACTCCATGGCATCGAGTATTCAGAGTGTTTTCAAAAGGGGGTAAGAAGTGACTCTTTTCTTGATCACTTTTCTCATCATCAACCACTGTACCTGTTCATCAAAGGCACCTCCCCGAATCACCCTCGAGGAAGCTCACCTTACAATCTTGAAGTGGTACCTCTAGTACCCAGTTTTTAATCATTCCGTTCAAGTTATTCTATGATCTTATCGTCCTTTCCCAAGTCGTCCATAACCGCGGACACGGCTTTTCGAAAAGATTTACCCTGCAGGGGTGTACAATGTTTGCCACGCGTACCGTTCGGCCCATTACCTGTACTATTAGCTCTCTTCCATGGAAAGCCGGCTGGATGGGAGCGGTGTCAACTTCTCCCTCGTTAAGGACTAACCTAGGATCATCAGTGGCGGTAGGACTGCCTGGATCACAACACCCCGCCCCACGGCCACTCATTTTCCTAACACCACCATCCTCATACCAGTTCATACCACCATCATCACGCACGCGCAAATGGAAGCCCGAACTAGAGGACCCTGGCTAGCCCTGCCCGAGTTATTTAGTCTATGAGGGTTCCTGCAATTGCATAGGCCTCACGCATGGTTGCACACTCAGTCTTGGTTCGAGAGGTAAAGAACTCGCACCTAGGCGGCGAGAACGAGACAAAGCACCACAACCACAGTGGCCTCTCATCCCCACCTTTAGCATCTTATTACCTGTCACCACAGTTTCTCCACCATCTTCATAACATCTCAACACCTGTTTCCAACATTTAATATCCATCGAACGGCGGAACATTTAACTAAGCATGGCTAAGCATCAACATAGCATAGTAGATATCTCAGGCCAACAATACAATCCTATGGATAATAGGAGGGGAAACGGGTATTGGCATCAGAAACTTAATGCAACTATAGGATACTCTACTCCAACAGAAATTGACATTTAGAACCGCATGCAATATTATAGTGGAGAAAATATTTGCGGAAACATAGGATAAGATATGCTCAGAGGGGGGGATTACGCTTGCCTTGTTGAGCGAAGTAGTCAAACTGCTCGTCGGAGTAATGATGCTCAACCCCGAACTCGTGATCTACCGGAGAGCAGACAACACCGGAAAGCAAAAACAATAATCAACACATGGCAATTGTGCAATGCATACAAAAATGATGATATGACATTTGAAATGCACCCTAGAAGCATTTAACATGATCAACAAGTTAAATGGGGTCCCCATTATATTTATGGCATTATTTGGGATAAACCCCATATTTAAACTTAGTGATTATAATTACTACTAGAGCACATCTTATATTTACTAATTGGAGGCACCAATAAAGCCTCCACATTAATCCACATCATCAAAATTAATTAAGCTGTTAGATGTTTAATTTACGGCTAGGATGAACCGTGCAAAAAAAGTCACGTAGGACATGACAACTAATCTGGCACGATACGATTGAATCATACGTGCAATGAGATCATGCCGAAAAAAACTAAGAGACGTTTACTATCTGGACTCTTGATTTTAAACATTATTAAAAAATAGTTAGCCTGATAGATATTTGGCCAAAAAGTCACGTAGGACATGTGACAGATATCTGGCACGATAGTCTTTTTTTTACAACATCTGGCACGATAGTCTGACATCGAGTCGTACGTGCGCGATGCGCTCATGCAAAAAAAAAAAGCAACGAGATTTAGGCTGCTAGATATTGGATTTGCCGGTAGGATCAGCCGTGTGAGACACAAGTCTATAAGGACGTAACTAACAAGTCAGCATCGCACGTGCATCCAAATGCAACATATAGCGAACCTTTGATCCTAACCATGCAAAAAAAAAAGAGATTGTGCTTAGGGTTATCAGATCGATCGATCCCAATCAAGTCAGGCTGCATCGCCTAATTATTCAAAACTCCCACGCCGCCGGTGAGTAATTTATTCACCCAGGTTGAATCGTTCATGGATATGCTAAGTACAAATTAGTAGGCGGAAGTATCAGATTTTGTTAAGGTATTTACGAGCGCGCAAACTGTCAGGAGCTTGGTCACAACTGCGGGACGGTTTACCGGACGGCGGCTTCTATTTCTCGATGGATTAGCTGCTGCCACTCATCGTCTATGTATCTAGCAGTTTTGCATGCAAGAGCTGCAGGTCTGATGCATGCTGGAGGGAGTTACCCAACGAGATTCTCCATCTAATTGATTATTTTTGGTCCCCAATAGGATGTACCATGTCTACATGCAAAGCATGCATCAGGTATGCTTCAACCTTATTCCGAGTTATTATTGCCTCCTAACGATCTGCTATGAGTTGTAACATGCGTGTTAGTAGTTATTTTCCTTAGGCCCCCTCTACCTCCAATATGTATATACTACTCATTAGTTATCAGAGGAAATTTAATTAATTTTAAGATAAATTGTTAATTAAGATATCACCGATAACCATGTGCATGTTGCATGCACAATGAATCAGACATATGTGTAATATGCAAGGTATATAGAGAGTACTAGGCAACCTGGCGCGGCAACATGCCGCGCCCTGTGGGTTGATCATGTTAACTTGGCGATGGGTTGGTCTGTAAGTCTATGTGGATGGTGTAATCACATTAAGAGTGGTGTTCGAAAAGAGGCTGTAAGAAAGAGACAGTTCCTTGTCATCTTTATATAAGGGAAATCACAAATAAAAAGCTATTAAACTGAAATTTGCAGACGTCAAAGATGCCATACTTAAATGTGTCTAGATAATGTATACAAATTAACCCACAAACTTGTTTTACAATTAGTAATATACTATTTAAATTGGGAAAACATGTTACACTTGAATCTTCCTCTTCTATCTTATAAGCCGAATAATTGCGAGGCAAGGAGGTACATTTGAAATATGACATCGTCGAGGAAACTGGCATTATGAACACTTTACTAATATCATTTTATTCTACTTTATTGGCCTTCGGTTTCAGCTCGTCTAGCTCATAAGCGGCAACTGTATAAGGGTGTTGGCTCCATTCTATGTGAGGCAATACAACAGGCAGTTAGGAAAATAAGAATAATCATACAGTGGGAAAGTGTCCTAAAATAATTAAATAGAGTGAACAATATCAAATAGTTAATTAATTGAGAAATTGTATTATTCTATACCCTTGCATAAGTGTGCCAAGTATAAGATGTGAGTACAAAATGCTTTGATGAAAAGAAGCATAGAAGCATCAACGGCGCCAGGTGAATTTTATCACACAACCGAGTTTACACGTACGCAATCTGAGCACCAAAAGCAACTATGTAGTACTAACAAACTATCTAAATGGTAAATATTTATTTAATCCACATGGATCAATACGTCATATAATTGGGTGACATACAGCTAGCTTGGTGTGTCAACCTGGCTCAACGTCAATATAGGAATCCTTCAGGACCAGGTAAAGTGGTAAGAGATAGCAACACTGTAAGAGTAGAGAAGTAACTGGAATTTTTTTCCGAGCTTGACTTAAATCTCAGATTTCTTGCAGTTTTATATATAAGCATAGAACTTGCCCTATAGCTTGAAGAACAGAATAAGTATACTGTTATAGCACGACATACTAAAAACCGTAACCTCAGGTTCAGTTATCTCCTAAAACATTCATATCAGATTATAGACGGTATGGAGATGACATGGCGTTACTAACTTGTATTTCACCACTCTCATCATCTACCGTTCAGCACTCACCGCCTATGGTCCAACACTTTGGTCATCTCTTATTGGGAATTTCTAATATATATATATAGCTTATTTGTGAACAAAGTTCAAATTGGTTGCTAAGGATCTCATGATAAAAATATCAGTTTTATGTGAAATAGCAATAAATGTATGAATTGGAAAATTCCAGGAGCCTAAACATGACAATGTATTGAATGTGAAGTCTACATGGAGAAATATGTATTTTGTGCCTCTAGATTGAGACATATAAGAAAGCTGGACTAATGAATGACGACATAAAACAACAATTGAGTGGAATTATTTTGTAGACTGAGAGTGTTGGCTTTTCAAGAACCATGTCTGGAGCAGTTGAAAATATAAAATCAAGAGCTGGTTGAGCATTTTTGTTACATCCAATTTATTATAGGTGTTGTAGCAGATATTTTCCTATGGTGTCTTGATCTACCGCAATCATAATTTTTATCACTAAACAACTGAATACGTCAAAATTTTCAGAGTTAGACACAATGAATTCACAAAAATTAATGCTGAAAAAGCATAACTGAGCAACTAAGTACAACAATATACTTACATCAATGTTAAAATTTCCGTAGCCTAGCACTTCCTTCATTTGATGATGCCTTCACATATTAATCTCCTGTTAGTTGTTTTCACCAGATTTAACCAGTTTACGGATACTTCAAATGAGTGGTTAAAAACTGTAAAACAATCAACTTTGAGGTTAAGTTGAGGGAGCGAGATGTAGAAAGCAAACAAATAATGGACACACGCAAAGAAAAATCTCAAAGAGATGATTTCGGAAAAAAAAACTCAATATGTGTTGATCCAACAATAAGACCCGGGAACGGGCGCTCACATGCTGACACAACTGAGGTTGTACACATCCTGGCTGCTGAGCAGGTTCTCAAGGTATCTAAAATCATAATAATCGATACACGTACCTGAACCAAAAGGCAGACATCATACATTAACTTATAATCTCAAAGGCAGAAAGCATGAACTGCTCTAATTATAAGCTGACCTCCAGCCGATTGGAGGAAAGCACGAAGTGGTTAACTGGAAGCTAAACTCAATCTGACTGGCACAAAGCATGAAGTGCTCCAACTTTAAGCTGACCTCCCCATCTGACAGATAAATGGTGCTCAAAATCTAAGCCCAAATTATTTCCCAGCTCCATCAAACAACAATCAAGACCTCAAGAGCAGAAGGAAAAAAACACAGAAATTAGAGCATCTTGATCGAAGGAAGGAAATCAACTTAACCAGCTCACCTTCTCAAGTGGTGATCCAGAGCAGGCAGCACATTATCCCGCAGGCCGTACAACTACCTGTCCCTGTAGCTGGACGTCTGAGCTTTACATGCAGCAACAGACCTTCCATAACATCATACAGGCAGCAGCATACGTGGGGAAAGCAATGGCACGACCCATGAACCGGCCGTGCATGGTGAGCGCTGCAGTGGCAGCGGCCGGAGCGAGCGCACGGGTGCGGGTATGGTTGGCAGCGCGCACCTGCAGCGCAGTGGGCTCGACGGCCAGCAGGGCAAACAATTCAGAGTGTGGCAGCCAAGCTTGATCTGAATTAGCGAGATGCCGTCGTCCAGGTCGCCGTCGTAGCTGGTGGCTGAGCTCAATGCAAGATAGAGAGGTGCCCGCCTCCTGGCCACCGTCCACGACCACCTAGATTGGTAGCCGAGATTAACACAAAGTACCAGAATTTGCAGGTCATCATGTGGGCGGAGGCGTACCGGGGAAAGGCGACGCCTTGGCTCATTACAGTGGGTGCCGACCAGGCCACGGTTCGCCCTGTCCACCTCCCATGCGGAGGAGGAGTCCGATTTACCCTTCTACATGCTCATCAAGTCATTCAGTAGAAACAACGCAAAGATTTACAAAAGGAGGAAGAGATTAATGAAGAAATCACAAGGTAACAATCACAAGTGCTCTGATGAAATCTGCAACGACCTGCTGCTCGGATAAAATCCCTCACCTGAAGCAGCAGCAGTCCATGTCTGATTCTCGAACCAACCAAATCGATGGGTTGGGAAACAGGGCAGCCGGAGGTCGGATTTCGACGCCAAGGACGGGGACACCCTTGATCTCCGTCTCTCCTGCCGGCCCGTGCCATGGGGGCGGAATCACCACATCTTCACGAGCAGTATTATCATGAGCAAGATGGAACCTTGCGCGGGGGGGAGGAGAGATGAGATGAGATGTGGAGAGGATTTTGCTTACAGTGGAGGACAACGCGGACAGGATAAGAGCGTTGGAGAGGTCCAGCGCCGTTGGCCGCTGCTTTTGCTCGGGCGCCCTTCCGTCGACGGAGGGATTCGCCATGTCGAGGAAGGCAGAGGACCGGGCGGAGGTGCGGGGTCAGTGATCTCGCGTGGGTAGGGTTCGTCCAGGGCCAGAGATTCGACGGTTCCGCGCCATGGGATCAGTGGAGGAGGCAGGTGATGTTGTGGCGGTGGTCTGCGTCGCGGGGAGTCGGGCGGGATCCACCGGAGGTGGAGGCGGCGTCAATGGGGGATCGAGAGGAGAGGGAGGCGTCGCGAAAGCTGCCGGGAACTCGCGGCTGCCAGCGGCGGGAGCGGCGTGTCGGGCGCCGCGGCCTTCGATTCGTCCGGGGAGGCGCGGTGGCACGTCGGCGGCGGCGGCGACCTCCGCGTCGCGGGAGAGAGAAAGAGGAGGAAGGGCATTCTGCTGGCGATTTTTGCAGAAAAATCCGTGTGTTTTCCTGGAACCGCAAGAAGGTCCCTCGCTGCTGTAAAATGTGGACTGCGGGGCAATTTCTCTCTTTGCGAGGTTGTTTTTGCAAAGTGGCGCGGTGCGCGCGCTCTGATTGGTAGAAACTCCAGTGCTACAGTAGCACGCGTTTAGGGGGCGACGTGGATAAATCGTGGCCGTCCATTCACAGATCGGACGGCCAGAAAAATTGGGGCGACGTGGACACCGAAACGGGGAGTGAATCGAACGTACTTTTATATATAGAGGCATTGCGCGGAAAAATATATGGAGCCATAGCTAATAAGTGCAGATGCGTAAAGCACGCCAGGAGCTTTTTTTTTGTTTTTGTTTGTTGAAGTACCATGTCAGGATTTGAAGCACGTGAAATATTTCCAATCTTTCTGGAGCCAAAAATATATATCAGACAAATATTCATGTAAATTAAGTTTCAAAAAAATATTCATGTAAATACGTATAGGAAGGCATAAATAAATTAAGAAATTCATTTATGTTTGTCCACATATTTTCTCCTGAAGTATTTAATTTCTAAAATTAAAATATTGAAATTATAAATCTATAAATCTGGAGTAAGCTAGACAGTGAACAGAATAACGGTGGACTGCAAAAGAAAAAAAATATCATCTTATACCAGAAGTATTTATGTGATTTATTAGTAATACTAATCTAGCCATCTATTATTTGGGTTTAAGTAATAACGGCCGAGATACTATCTAATTCTACCACCTCACTTCTTTTTTCAATGTAATAAAGGTATTTTCTCATCTAACTATGTGATGTCTCCCTCCGACGGGTCTCCCTTTTCTCTGCGGAAGGTTTCAGGTGCAGTATTTACATAAATATTTGTGTTTTAATTGGTAACTCAAAGTTAAATTAAATCCCAAACTATTGGCAGTAGTGCTCTTTCTGCATGCATTTCATAATTTTCCCCGTATAGCTATAGCACAAAGAGTTTCATTGACGGTGGTTCATGTGGCGTGGACGGACAAGGAGATCGAGCTGGATGAGATTCATTTTCCTCATCATATGGTAATAGGTTTTTTTCTCTCGCAGTCACCGTAATATTGTTGATTACTTGAGTTGCCAGCATCAATGCATTGGTGTTCATACAAATAGTGCCCGGAATTGTATGTTTCCAACTGTAGCTACAGCCTACATGCATACACGTATAGAACGGTTCTCCAGCGGATGCGTGAGTAAGCGTATCGTAATGCATATTCCCTGTCGAGGTTGTTGCATGTTTATACATTATTTCTGTTTAGAGATTAATTTACCAATGTCTAAATTATGACTTTGTTTGTGTGCTACTAACCCATGTACGTGTTTCCATGCCTATTTTATCTGTTTTTGTACCAAAATAACCCAGTACTCATATGAGATCTCGCTTAGTGTATTATAACTAAAATTTTGTTTTATCTGCTACGTTTGTCTCCTGAATCAAATATGTACACAAAAAACGTCGGAAGATCCTCTTGCTGTTAAAAGGATTACTGTTGGTTGGCCAATGGAAAACAAACATCATCCATATGGATTGTCCTGTAGAAGATCCTGATTGCAAACTGATGCAATTTCTTGGAATATAGCTACGGCATGTTTTGTTTTCGGCGGGGTCCAGATTCAAAAGTTTTTATTAAAAGTCTGGATGAAAAATCTTGACACGGCAATGAATTAGACCATGTATATTTGAATGGCAGCTTATGCTAACAAATACCTAGATGAGATGCAAGGTACATTGTTCTTCCGAAATCAGTTGAACATATCTATGTTCTTTGTTTCAAGAACATTAGTACATGTTCTGAACATTTTTCATGATATGTTTTGAGAAAGAAAGCACATTAGAAATATGTGTCGAAACACTATAAATTTTCTAAACATAATTGCATAGATGGCGACAGTGGCGGAACCAGAAATTTTTGTTTGCTGGGGCGAAAATTCACGGCGAATTTTTTTTTGAGCTTTGGGAGGGGAAATTTTGATGGATTGATGCGTTTGATCTCTATAGAACGATCAAACCAGTATTGTTGTGCTATATTGGGCCTAAATTGGCAAGTTTAGGCCCATTTTGCTGGGGCTGCACACGTAGACGTAATGTCTTTGCCGCCGGCGACCTGGGGCGGTCGCTCCAGCTTGCCCCAGCGCTGGGTCCGCCACTGGATGGCGAGCTACCCTTGATTATATGGTGGTCTATTAGACAAAAGAATCCACGTATAAATCATAGCTACAAATTTATATTTAACACGTCTAATTGTATTTGTCTATTGAAGAGTTTGGATAAGTTGTTAAATAGTGTAATGGAGTTTACTTTACTTAGAATCATGAGACTTTGCAATGGTACAAAGATTCAAATTTATCAAACTATAGGTCTCACAGCTGAGTAATAATTAAATTTAAACAAAAGAGACAGTATATATATTAAGATATTCTAAATACTAGCCCGTGCGAATGCACGGGTTGACGACTAGTTATTGTAATTGGGATCAATTATGCATGATGATGATGATTCTGGATCACTCATGTTTTTCTGAGCATCTCGATATAAGGAACACATTTTTCGGAGGTCCCGATAAAAAGTTATTACTTTTATAATTTTCTCTTTTTAAACTTATGATTTTAATATTACTAGAAGCACCGTAATTCAATTGTGATCAAATATGCATAATATTTATTTTAAAGTTTTAATCACAATTTTTCTGGACATTTTGGTGTCTTACACGCATTTTCCGGATACACCGATAAAAGTTATTATTTTTATAACTTTCCTTTTTGAAATGACCATTTGATGATTTAATTAGCAACAATATATAATTTATACATTTAGGGATACAAGGGTGAAAAGAGAATAGAGATTTAAACATCAGTACTGCAAATCCGGTTGCCAGCCCGGAATTTTCTGGGTTTTATACCGGGAGAGAATAATTTCCGGAATTATTTCCGGTTCATTTCCGGATGTAAACCGGCTAAAAATGTAATGGTTCCAGTAGCTAGTTTGCTAACCCGGAATAGAACTCGGAATTTTCCGGGATTGTCACCGGAGACGTCAACACGATGGAGAGGCTACTGCTGCGGCGATGCTACGGCGTGGAACACGCGCTCGCGCGGGAGGGGAGAGGGGAGAAAGGCCAGCAAGGTCGTCGTGCTCACCCTCAGCACGGTGGAGAGGTCGGGGAAGCCGGAGGGAGTTCGACGGCGGCGAAATCGGGCGGCGGAACTCCGGAGTGCAGCGGCGAAGTGATGGACGGCGGCGGCGATTCCCAGCTCCCTGGGTCGATTCCGGCGGTGAGGTTGTAGAGGAGGACGAGACGAAGCTCCAGCGTTGCTCGGCCTGGCACGGGGAGGCGCAGTACGGCGGCTACTTGCTCACGGCGGAGCTCGAGCGGCCGCGGCGGTGTCGGGGATGGCGCGGGCGATTCTCCGCGGCTCGGCGCGATTCCTCGGACGAGGTCGTAGAGGACGGCGCGGCGGACCTGCTGGTCTGCTTCGATTCGCTTCGGGAGCTCTCACACGGCGGCGACGAGCACGGCGAGGTGGAGTTGCGCGGCGGCCATGGTGGGGAGAAGCAGAGAGAGAGAAGGGCGAGTGGGGGCAGGTGAGTGAGCAGGTGGGGAGCAGATCGGCTCGGGGTGGTCTTCTCCTGGCAGGGGAAGGCAACGAGGAGGCCCGGCACGGCGAGCACGGCGACCTGGTGCGGCGCGAGCACGGACATCTCCTGCGGTCGCTACAGAGAAGATGACCACTTCGCAAAAAGCCCCCTGGCCGAAATATTTCAATCACAGATTGGTCCTTTCTGTTTCTTTTAAAAACCTTTTAAAATCCAGCAGCATTTCAGTGAATTAATTAAGGCACTTAGATAATTTATAAAAATATGGGAAAATTTAAGTAGCCCCCTGACAGCAGGTGGAAACACCACAAAAATTGGGGTCGCCAAATAAAATGTTTCGGACAACGATTGTTCATAGGGTTAAAAATAGGGCATTTTGCTAAAATCAAAAATGTTGCTCCTTTGGAAATTTATAGCAAGAGCAAAATATTGTTTTGAGCTCCAGGAAC
This sequence comes from Poa pratensis, assembly GCA_947311845.1. Classification (NCBI taxonomy): domain Eukaryota; kingdom Viridiplantae; phylum Streptophyta; class Magnoliopsida; order Poales; family Poaceae; genus Poa; species Poa pratensis. The sequence goes on from CAMZMU010000064.1 coordinate 49,988,438, forward strand.
TTTCTTGACAAATATAACATGTCAAAGTAATTTGGTTTTACAAGTTGAGTGCCTTCCTTGTTTTGAGATTTTGTTTAAACAAGTTTAGCATTTTGTCTTCCAATGTTGTCAAACCCGTTTTGTGTGTTGTTTAGCAACTTAATATGGATGCCATGATGCAATGCAACACAAAAGCGAAAATTTTACTCGGGTTTTTAGGTTCTCAAAATTTTGGGCTATTACAATGCTGCTGCCGTGAAGACCTAGGAGCGGGGCTCCATACACGGTGCCGTCACCAGGAGCAGTACATTTTGCGCAGCAGGAAAGATAGTAGATGTTCATCTGGCGGCCGTGAAGACATAGGAGCAGAGCTCCAGCCACGCGCACTGATGAACTTTTGTAAAGCAGGGCGTACAGGAATACGGTGACGACCGGGCGGCCGTCTAGTCGCATGGAGCGGGGCTCCATCGACGGCACAGCCCGTCACCGTGTTTTTTTTTGTTTTCCTGTAACCCTTATTAGAAACGGTTATTAGCAAAACTCCGTGTCTAATGTTAAATACATCAGAAACGGTTTATCTCCTCCGTTGCCATTGTGAGGCTTCACATCAGTGACAGAGGCGGGGACACGGACCCTTTCTCCGTTGCCGAAGGGGTTTTTGGCCCGTTTCCGATGTGTCGTTCTGTACTAGTGATGGACACTCATGCATGCATCTAGATGGTCAACTTTCTCCCTCTTGCTAGCCCAAACATTCCAACAAGTTAAAACTTGTTTCCAACACCTTCAACCAAAGTTATTCCAGTGAGTCCACCATATCTACCTACTAGCTATATGCTATTCCAAGTATGTTCATCATGATATTTGTGTTATCTATACCTCTGAATGAAAATGATTATGTTATTGATTGCCATGGGAAAAGTTGGTTATATAGCTCTCATGAACTTGATGCACATTTTTACTATCATTGCTATAAATAAAACATGACCCATTGTGATTAAGATTATGATGCTAGTGGCTTGATAAATGTCCGAGGTTGGGAGTTAGCCCATATGTGCTGTCACATGCAAAGCTTTCAACATGCTCCATTTAGTTGATATCATGTGCTTTTGTCTATGGATGCCTATCATGGTGAAATGAGGGGGAAATGATTTAGTTTGAATGAGTTTGTATAAATGGTTAGAGAGACGCCTGGGCCGCTAATCTAAGCCATGCATTATTCATGGTGGAAATTTACTTACATGCTATGGTGAATTATCTATGACACACCTTACAATAAAAAGCTATTCCAATGGTAAATAAAAAGGGTGTTGAGGTTGTTCATCTTGTTTGTTTGTCTTGTCATTTTGATATGGGCTTGTTCCATATCCTGGGACAAGAGGTACCCCAGTTGACACTCTTGATGATACTATTATTACTTACAATGATAGATAACTTGAACTTGCTTTTCCCAAGTTGAGTAACTCATGGTGTAGGTACTTGTATTCAAGGGGCATGAGACATCCAACCTTTACTTTGTCAAGCACACTACTCATATTTGCTCTCACATTAAACTATAATCATTCAAGATGCTATGATAGGGGAATGAGAGCTTGACACCAAGGATTACCACATTGCAATCATTAACTTAAGTAGGAGAGTTTGGAGGTTAGATGAAACTTATGCATGCTTTACCTCTACTCACTTATTCATCTTTCCAAAGTGTCCACCAAACATATTCAGAATTTCATCATCACTCTATGACCTATGTAGGATGTTCATGCTTATCATTATGCATACATGTGGTCCATATTACTATCTGTTATGTTACACTTTGTGAACTATCATTGAACATCCTTACATTGAATACTTGATATCACTTCATAAACTGTTTTGCATATTGCTACTCCTTTGAAGAATGAATCATTTGACTCTATGTAGCAGTAGCAATCATCTTTGATATCCATTGTTAGTGCTATATTGCAAAGCCCATGTTAGTTTTATCACCTTCATACTCGAGGACGAGTATTGGTTAAGCTTGGGGATGTTGATGCATGTAAAATGCATACATGAACTTTGCACTATATCACACATATTCCAATCATATATACATCATATAAGGGTTATATTACTGTTATTTAATGATTTTAGGAAATAAATCAATTGTTTCCTATTTTTATGGAATTAACTCTGCGCAGGCAGAAAACCCTATTTCTTTCCTTTTTTGTTTCAGGGACCCAAACGACGTCCAAAAATTATGGAAAAATACAGGCATCATTATTTTGGAAGGAGGAAGACCTCGGAGCGAAGGAAGCAAGCAAACGGAGGCCAGAAGGCCGAAAGAGGGTGGCCCACGCGGTCACTGTACCTGGCCGCGTGGGGCCCACTCTTTTGGGCCTCGGGGCTCCGCAGCCGTCGATCCTTTCTCCACCGCCTTCGTCTTGACCTAAAAACGCCTATAAAAAAGGTCCCCTGGCGTTTCGCGAACCAAGCGCCGCCATATCACAGAAACACGAAAACAGAGACCTGGAGCTGCAGATTGGAGGGGGAAAACTCCGGCAGGGCGCTGCCGGTGTGGTCTCCTTCATCTCCATCGACATCTCCACCGTCTCCACCATGAAGAGGGAGTAGTCCACCTCTGGACTATGGGTTTGTGGAAGTAACTTATGTATCTCTCCTCTCTCTTGAGCTTCACTAATGAGTACCGTATGAGCTGCTGAACATGATTACGGTCATATTTGTATTACCTATGTGGTGGATCTTTTTGTGAGTTAATATATGTTGAGATTGCAAATGTTTGTTTCAGTTATGAGTATAGATGCATATTATGTACCCCGTTCTTGTTTACTTGTTTTGATCGAGCATGTTTATGAGAGCGTGTGTGGGGTGATGTGTGCATTAGTTGGAGTAACGGGGAGTGGTGAGTGCGGTAAGATGACAACTAAATATCGCGATCCACTTGGGTGTTTACCTTACTTTGTTACCTCACTAGGGATAAACAAAAATACCTTGCTGCCGGGGTTGAGGGTGATCAAGCCTCTTCTCTATGACTAGATCCAGCATGTTCTTATTTTAACTTCATGTCATGAAACTTATTGCTATACTCTGAGTCATCTTAATTACTGAGGTGTTATGATTTAGTTCGCATCTTGGTGGAGTATAAATGAGACTAATAACCAAAAGGTCTCTATGTTAGGACGTGATGCCCATATAACTGTCAACTTGATATCAAACTTTGTGCTTGCAATCTCATATGTCAACTCTATGTCCACTTGTCTGCCACACCACTTAAAGAGAGAGTGCATAAGTGAAACCATGAACCCCGGTCCATTTTTAATCATAAGAAACACCTTTCCAACCACTTTTACCACCTTGCCATTTTCTGCCATTTATAAATCCGAAAATACAAAAACACTTTTCCATCTTGCATCCATCATAAAAACCCAAAAATATATATATCATTGCATCATCATCCTAGCATATTCATCCACCATCATTGCATATTTATTTTGATATCATTCTACACCTTGTGCTTGACAACCACAGGTGAGGTTGAGGACCAAAACATTTAACTTTGTTTTGCAGGTAACCAAAAAGAAGGATAAAGAAGATAAATCTACCACTACTGATTCCCCGAGAGTTCGATATTAAACCCTCGAGTCACCCTCGTGGGGAAAACACTATTACCACTACTACATACTCTACACTTGGAGGCTCAACCTAACCCCATATACTTTCCATTGCAGGGGTATCAAGATTGATTGCTGGCACCGTTGTTGAAGAGCGAAGAAACAACACTACATCAAGATTTCCTCATCAACTACGCGCAAGTCATCAACAGGGGATAAAGGTTAACGAACGGATGCTCCGAGTAAGATAACAAGTATCACAAAAGGTAAATGATTTTGAAAATTCATCAATGTTGCACATGAGAGACTTTAAGTAGAAAGTACTAGATTGACATAATTGGGATCGATGAATCATAGAAATGAATATATAGTCCCCTTATGTGTAATCATCCCGGCTTACTCACATTTGCAATAAAGATGTTTTGCAAGAACCAAATTAATTGCAACAAAAAGATTCATGCCAAGATACAACCTACACAAGGTGGAAAGCTAGAAATGTATGCATGAGGTAGATACTTGTTACCGAGATAGCATTGGTGATGTAGAAGATAAGAGTTAACCATCATCCAAACTTGGCTCCAATGAACACATGGTGACACCACTTTCCTTGTAAATGAGACAAGCTTCCAATGCATCTCCAATGTACCTAAACCAAATTCAAGTACAACACGGTACCCAAACTCATTGGGTCCAAAGTAGTTAGATCAACTACAATACATAGGAGAAACTCCACATAAATATGTGCATATTAATCCGAAATTGAATTTCATGCACATCTTAGCTATTTAGGATTTGATGGAGTTTATTCTATATATTGGATCAACGAAAGTAAGCATGCCAAAGATATACATATAGTAAATATGCATGCACAAGACTTTCAAGAACCAACAGAGATACACTTTGGACACAAACACCAATTAAAATAAGAGAGCACACATTAGTGTGATACGAAAAGAAATTGTCCAAATTATATCAAATACCCAAATCAACACATGATTGAAGATACCAAAATGAAAAGATACCAAATGAAAATATGGTCAAGGAATAACCAAACCCTATACATTTTTCATGATGGCACAAAGTACCAAGACAAAAAATGCTTGTCTTCAAAGAGACATATCATTGGGATCTAAAACCAATTAAAGACAAATAGTGTTCAAAAACATATAGGATAGCTCCCCCAATATGTGTGCATTATTTATGATTTTGCATTTGAATACAAATGCACACCAATGGGATCATCACACACCATATGTATTATGCAAACACTAGTCAAAATAAAGAAGAGCAAAAAGATCCATAGGATACAAAGAAGACAAAAGGAATTTGATAAAACACGTTTTGGCAACAAAATAAGGCAATTCAAAGCAAAGGCCAAAGTGAAGATGGTCCACAAATTTCACCACAAATATGAGTATCACTTGTCATGGACAAGCAGTATGGAGATATTTCTCGGTGGTAGAAATTATATTCAAGGCCAACTTCACAACAAATAAGCAAATGTCAAAGGATAGGAATCAAACACATGCTTAGATAGAGATTCTTGACGGCTTCAATTTGATCAATGATCATGCAAAGCACCAAGAAACTTTCTCACACACAAGATCCAAAAGATGAGAAATATAAGACATTTAAGGAAATATGGAACTTGTTTGAGAAACATGCCAGTAGGAAGTAGATAATTGACAATATCAATTCTAGGTGTCAATACCTCACATCTTCACATTTTCTAGGCTTTTAATATGCACATAGCTTATTACTCCCCCATAATGTGATAATCCTTTTATTTGAAAACAAGAGGCAAACAAAACCAACTCAAGAAATTAATGGACATTATAGAATTTGAATTTCTCATGAGCATCACATACCACATAGAGAATAGATAATATTGATATATCAACACTAGGTGGTATTTCTCATGTACACACATATTTAGGATTGTGAAGTGCACAAAGCATATCACTCTCCAAAAATGGATAGTCCATTAATCTCTCAAAGAGAGCCAACAAGATAAGATAGCAAATAAAGGCAATAAGGCTCAAAACAAGTAAATGGTGTGCAAACCAAAATACACATACTTGATTTCTCAAGATAAGTAGGTAGAGAGCACAACACATACAAACACTAACAAGGTACACAACCTAACACATGCAAGGGTGCAAGCAACTTTCAATGAATATATGGTATAAGCACAAGTTACCGCAAGGAGGAACATTGGATAAGAGATAGAACAATGTAACCCAAATGACTTGGCTTGAGAGAATATAATTGATGAAGATCCCTTAATTCTTCATGATGTAGCCAAGTCTCCAATGTTCTCCAACAAAACCTATTGATCAAGTTTTAGCTTGTTGGTCCCCAACCAAGTTGGGTCCTAAGAGGTTAGTCACAATAGGTTTGGTAACCCAAATGGTTCGTTTCTTGACACCACTTTGAGTACCAACATATTTGGCAAACACATTGCCAACCTTATCCTTCCGAAGAGAATAAACATCATCAACTATAATGGGGTTGGATAAGGTACCATTTGAGCATGAAGAAGCAAGGTGACCCTTTTCACGACATAGGTAGCAACATCGACTTCCTCCTTTCTTCTTGGTTGTAATCTCGACTCTAGGAGGAGTAGCTTGATTCTTCTTGGGAAGAGGCCGTTCTTCAACTTGAGGAACTTGAGTTTGAACTTGAGGCTTCTTCCTTTGTTGCTTCTCACTAGGACGTTTCTTCTTCAAAGGGCAAGATCTAACATGGTGCCCTTCAACTTTGCACTTGAAGCAAACAATCTTGGCCGAATCTTTAACTTGTTCTTGGCCCTTGTTCTTCTTGATAGACTTGGACTTGTTCTTGTTATTGGAGTTGAATCCAAGTCCACTCTTGTCATTGGGGCGTCTTTGAACACTCAACATATTGTCAAGTGTGGACTTCTCAACATGACGCTTTTCCAAGTCTTTCTTCAAAGAAGTGACTTGGGCCTTGAGCTCATTTAGTTCCTCTAGATGGTTAGTAGCAACAAAAGCACTAGAGGAAGTATAAGCTTCATTGTTAGAGTAACAAGGCATGGAAAGTAATTCATCACAAGATGATATGGATCAAGATGATCCAAAAGGTTTTTGCCCAATCTTTCACAGCGAGTCAACGAGGTAAACAATCTTCCAATCACGCGATGAACGCAACCTGAAGAAGAGAGACGAATCCAGCAAGCAACGGGGTGATGATCACCACGCCTCAAACCACAGCACGATAATTCTTGATGCACACAAGAACCTTCACGCGATCTTTATTAAATCTGGATAAAACGGCGGCGCTGTCCCGGAGGGATGCTTCACCCTGAGACACAACTCAATGTCTAAACTCTCAATTTCTGAACCCCCTAAAACCTAGCCACCGGCCTCCTTATATAGACAGGCCGAAAACTAGTCGGTTGGACAGGCCCAAACCGAAACACACAAAAATAAAAACTATATGGCCCATAACATGACCTAGAATAATAAAAACAAATAAACTGCAATCGAACATGGCACGCCTCTAACTTGGTGGAGTCCTGAAATTGGGCTTCACCTCCTCCTTCATGGGAACAATAGAAGGCACTAGGATGCCCTCATCATCCTCCCCCCCTTGGAAAGGCGTTGCCCTCAACGCCCGAAGGTCTTCTCTAGCAGGTGGCGTAAAATCTACAACATCGCCATAGTCCTTCGCCATCTTCAAGTCTCGCCGGCCTTCCACACCACCTCTTCCATCGTGGCTAGCTGAACTTAACATGGTTGTTGACACCACCTTTCTTCTCCATATACGGATCAACTGGGGTGCTACATTCTTTTTCTTCGCAATGTTTGTTGGAGCCTTGTTGACGTTGACACGTATCTTCTGAGAACGACCCTGGATAGGTGAAATACCCGGGCCACACAACTGACGAACACGTCCATCCTTGCCTTTGTGCATACGCACTGCTGCTCCAACTTGCCTCACAGCTGCTCACACAAATTTGCGGTCTAGTAGCCGCGCCTCAACATGCACTGAACCACGATCAACACAAACATCTTCGGTCTGAACTCCCTTGTTGACACAAACTGAACGTGTAGAACATGTTGTATCAACCTTGTCGTCACCACTAAGAGGCTGGACTTCAACTGGCTGGTCACTAACAGGCAAAACAGACGTGTCATCTACCTGCACAGCTGAATCAACATGTGTCGTGATGCTCCTTGCATCTTGCACCTCTTCTTGAAGCTTAACATTCCTCGGCTGCGGCGTCTTCTTGTGCATTTTTTCCTTGCGCACAAACAACACCACGTCGGACTGGATCTTATCATCGGTCATTGGCTTCAACGTCACATGTTTGCCATAATGCTTGAAAGTATATGTGTTTGATTTTCCAGCATGCATAGCATCGCGATCATACTGCCATGGACGTCCAATGTGGCGCCCCGACCCGACTACTATACAGTGATGCTGAGTGTCACCGGTTAAGCGATACAACCGGAGGTTACGGGTTTACCAATCCCCGGCCAAAACCTTTGGCAGGCGTTGCTCGGAATTGATCATCGGCAACGCAACACCCCGATTGATGCCTTAACACAGGCTCAACTATCAATGCATAATAGAGAGATCAAGACTCGTGGAACAACTGGCACATCACAGACTCTACGACACAAATCATATAGTTCAACTCTTATAATAGAGAAAGATAGCAAAATACAACCAGAGGTCACAGACCCAACATTACAACAAGCGGAAGCAAATTAGGTTGTCTAAACAACAAGATCCAAATTATGGACTAAGAGGCCTACACAAGAGCATTCAAGCGCCAGCTGTTCCGGGATGTCCCAAGCTGCCACCTGGGAACCCCAGACTACTCGTCGACGTCCACAAGGAACCCACCTTCGAGGTCGGTGAAGTCCTCCTCTGAAACAAAACAAACGACGTTGAGTTCGACGAACTCGCAAGATTACATATAGAGTTTTAGCTCGATGAGGCTTTCAAGGTTTTATGGCTGTTTTGCATAAAGCTGATTTTATTTAGTAAAACATGACTCCATGGCATCGACTAATCAGAATATTTTTAAAAGGGGTAAGAAGTAACTCTTTTCTTTTATCACCTTTCTCATCATCAACCACCATCATCATCATTGTACCTGTTCTACTAAGGCACCTCCCCGAATCACCCTCGAGGAAGTCAACCTTGCATTATTGAGTGGTACCTTTAGTACCCAGTTTTTAATCATTCCGTTCAAGTTATTCTATGATCTTACCTTCACTTCCCAAGTCGTCCATAACCGCGGACACGGCTTTTCGAAAAGATTTACCCTGCAGGGGTGTACAATGTTTGCCACGCGTACCGTCCGGCCCATCACCTGTACAATTAGCTCTCTTCCTTGGAAAGCCGGCTGGGTGGGAGTGGTGTCGACTTCTCCCTCGTTAAGGACTTTCCAGGATCATCAGTGGCGGCAGGACACCAGTGCCTTCAACACTCTGCCCCACGGCCACTCATTTTCCTAACACCACCATCCTCATCTCAGTCTTGGCCACCATCCCAACGCACGCGCAAATGGAAGCCCGAACTAGAGGACCCTGGCTAGCCCCGCCCGAGTTATTTAGTCTATGAGGGTTCCTGCACTGCGAATGCATAGGCCTCACGCATGGTTGCACGCTCAGTCTTGGTTCAAGAGGTAAAGAACTCGCACCTAGGCGGCGAGAACGAGACAAAACACCACAACCACAGTGGCCTCTCATCCCCACCTTTAAGCATTTTATTTCCTGTCACCACAATCTCTCCACCATCATCCGAACAATTCATCACCTGTTCCCAACATGAACCATCCATCGTACAGCTAAGCATTTACTAAGCAAGGCTAAGCATCAACATCGCATAGTTAAGTATCTCATGCCAACAATACAAACCTATGGATAATAGGAGGGAAACAAGTATTGGCATCGGAAACTTAATGCAACTATAGGATACTCTAATCCAATAAATTGACATTTGGAACCGCATGCAATATTATAGTGTAGAAAATATTTGCGGAAAGTAGGATAAGACATGCTCAGAGGGGGGATTACGCTTGCCTTGTTGAGCGGAGTAGTCAACTGCTCGTCGGAGTAATGATGCTCAACTCCGAACTCGTGACCTACCGGGGAGCAAACAACACCGGAAAGCAAAAATAACAATCAACACATGGCAATTGTGCAATGCATACAAAAATGATGATATGTCATATTAATGCATTTAAGTTACCCTTAGGGTCCACTTATCAATTTAAAAGGGGTACCATATTTGTTTTTAGCAAATTTGGGATCAAACCTTCACAATTTAAACAATGAGACATTTTTAACCTTCCATATACAATACCAAACTAAACTCCAATGAAGCATGCACTGGCACCATTGGATAGGCCCTCATTTTCTAAGAAGTTTGGTACCTTGTTTGCATTTTTCCGATAAGAATTGAATTCGATATGAATTTTCAAAGTTTCTATAGTTTTAGCAAGTTTTCAAAATAGTTCACAATTTATTCAGTTCCAACATGCATGAATATGATGATGATGAGTAGTAGTTCACATTTTCCTGGAAATATTGGTATATCAAACACAATTTTTCTGGTAGACCGGAAAGAAGTTATTACCTTTATAAACTCCCTTTTAAAAATCCGTCTTTCTGATAATTTGTGTTAAACAATACTTAATTTAGTTGTCCAGATTTGGAAAGGGGGAAAACATGAGATATTAGTTACTGGACAACTTCGGAATATCCGAATCATATTGGACTCGGAATATCCGATGTCGAAGAAAAATCTTGGTTTTTTTGACGTACTGCCCGAGCTCGGATAATCCGATCTGGACCGTCATCGGAAAATCCGACGGAGGAGAACTGAGGTGGTTCGTCGTACGGTGATAAACCGGATATTCCGGCTCGACATGGCTCGGAAAATCCGACGCATGGGCAAGGACGTGCGAGGACGAACTCCGGTGAGAGAGGGAGGGAGAGGAGGTCCAGAGGTGCGTGGTGCTCACCCTCGACTCCTGGGGGAGACGGCGAGGTTGGGGAAGCAGCGACGGCAGCAAATCGCACCGCGGAGCGGCGGCGGTGGTCGGCGGGGAACGTGGCGGCACGGACGATTTACGGTCTCCCGGCTCAATTCCTCTGGCGGGGAAGTAGGAGGCGAGGTGGCGGAGCTCTGGGTGGTCCTGGCTTGGCTCGGGGAGCTCTCAATCCACGGCGACGTGGCGGCGGAGCTCGAGCTGAGGTGGGGCCATGGTGGGGAGCAAGAGGAAGAGGGGAAGAATTATCTGGGAATGGAGGAGTGGGCAGGGCAGGTGAGGCCTCGGGGTGGTCTTCTCCTTGCAGGTGGAAACAGCGAGGAGGGGGCCCCCGGCGCGGCGTCGTGCGGCATGGCGCCCTGGCGCGCTGTGGCGACAGTGCTAGAGGAGAGAGACGCCAAGTTTGCAAAAAGCCCCCTGGCAAAATTTGTTCCATCACCAATAGGTCCTTCTCCCTTTTCTTTTTAATAAAACCAGTAGCTTAGGGATTTTATTAGGGCACTAAACCATTTATTAAAATCTGGAAAAATTTGTGTTGCCTCCCCACATTGTGAAGAAGCTCCACGAAAATTGGTATCCCAAACTAAAATGTTTTGTACCACTTTGGTTTAGGGAGATATGTCTAGGGATTTTTGGGTGGATTGAAAACTTGAAGAATTCCCTAGTGATTTTTAGAGCAAGTTCAAAATATTAAATTTTGAACTCTTGGAACTTCCTTGACAATTATAGGATGTCAAGTAATTTTGTTTTACAAGTTTGAGTGCTTTCATTAGTTTGGGATTTGTTATAGCAAGTTTGGCATTTTGTTTTTAAGTAATGCCAAACCAATTGTTTTATTTGTTTAGCAATTTAATATGGATGCCATGATGCAATGGAACACAAAAAGTGGAAATTTTATTCGGGTTTTTAGGTTCTCAAACTTCGGGCTGTTACAATTCTACCCCCTTTACAGGAATCTCGTCCCGAGATTCTTAGAGTAGGAAAGAGGGAAGAGGGTTACAACGGTACTACACGATCGTTGACCGAGGGCATCATGGATTTCTCCATCGTCTTCACTTCGAGGTCACTATCAGCGTACACCATAGGGAAGAAGGAAACCTCTCCGGAAAGATGGATCTTGGTGAAGATACAACGACCGAGTACCTCCTAGTATAATCTTAGGATGGGACTTCAAGCATCCCTTGAATTGACAGTTAGGAGACACATGCGGGTGACGGAAGATTGATAAGAAGTTTCCGGTTGGCAGACAACTGTTTCTCAACAAGATTGAGAATATGAACTTTGCACAAGGTCTTAAGTCTCTGAGGAAAAATGTTAAAACAAGATTCCAACAGAAAGGAGAGGTAACTTCTACCAAAGCGCTTGAGTAGAACTTTCCTCACGGATGAACATTCTGAACCACCGGAGAAGGGTCAAGGAGATGGACCGAGAGAACTTTGGAAACTCCGGGAGCGATAGTATCGGGAAAACTTCTTGATGTTATAGACATCGAGGTCAAGCTTCTTGAGGATCACCAACTATCGTTTCTGATTGAGATTTAGAACTGGTTAGGTGTAGAGATACTTCAGACTCCACATATATGAATAGGGAATCTTTGCAAAGCATACCAACAGATTACAATTGCTAGGACCCCAAGAGCTAGACTAGAATGTCAAACTCCAAAGGAGGAACGAGATTGCGAAACTCCCATATTAGCAACTTGTCAGAGGACAGCTGCCCTACATGAATATCTTGCAGCGAGACACGCTTGAGTTCTTGATGGGGAACACCATAGAAGAGAAAGAAGTTCTCAGACTTCTTCTTTTTCTGGAATATTTCAAGCAGTGGCCTGGATGCATGGATGAAATTTCCCAGGAATGGAGGTAACAACATACCATTCCGAGAATATTCTACACATGCATGATCGAGTTGAAATGATTCCGAGGAAACCAGACAATTCACTCAGATCCACGGCGACATCTTTCAGCAATTGCACGTGAACCAGGGAAAGTCACTTCTAACCTCCAGAACACATACCTTGTGATGACACAAAGTTAGTTTTGACAAGTTTCCAATGCTAACGCCCACTATCCAATATAAATCTCCTCAAACATGGAGAGAATACGAATGTAGTTGATGGGCTCAACGACAACTTATCCAGATACTCCGGGACGGTAGACGCATATGTCCCATGGACGGGCATAAGTATTGGTCAGACTCACATTCAATAGGTTAGCCTGAGTTTGATTTGACGATAGCCCAATTCAAACCAGAGATTTGTAGGATAGCATATCCACGAGGGGATACTTCCTGGCTCCAACACAAACAGACTAGACATCCCTTTAGGAACAAACTATATCGGATAGAGCTTTTGTCTTTTAACTCTCCAAGTTGTTTAAGCTCAACCGAATAATTCAGGACATCCAGCACGATTTTCTTGGAGAAGGGAGTTGTTCAGAGAACCAGCTTACTCATAAGCTCAACATAACGGTCAGGCGACAACCTGGCGATACTTCTGGAAAGACCTCCAGAATATCACGATCCACCGATATGTCTTGAGTTCGAGAGAGAAATCACGCCTTTCAAGGCACAACAATGTGGTCTTGGGAGTTTCGGCACAAGCCTAGCTCTTAGACCGAGGAAGGGCAGCAGAGAAAACAAACTTGGTAATACAGTCAGATTCAGCTTACTGATCGGCTAACCAATCACGCTAAGGAGGATAATGAATGTCCTTGGATTTCGGCACAGTAAGAAATGCTGAGAATATCCGATAGTTAAATTATTACTCAAGTCTCATCATTCTGGAGTAACAAAGTGTAAGAGCATCACTTCATCAAGAGGATCATGATACTTAGCACGATACCCTGATATCAAAGAGTGAGACACTCTAAGGTGGAGCAGAACAAAAGCTATGGATATGAATGAATGCTATGCTCCAGAGTCAAACGAAACCGTAGCAAGATTGTTATTGATTCGTAGTTCACCCATAAGGACGCCGGGGTCCTCTTCAGCTTCTTCAGCAGAGACGTGGTTCAGGCGACCACGCACAATAGGTCCAGCCTTGCCGGCTGGCGTGGCAGGGGCTCGTGAAGGAGTTCCCGTGGTGGGTGCCTTCTGGGGGCACTCCCTGGAGTAGTGGCCAGCCCGGCCACAGGTGTAGCAGGTGAGTCCAGGTGGAGCAGGTAGCATAGGAGGAGTTCCCGTGAGAGGTGCCTTCTGGGGGCACTCCCTGGAGTAGTGGCCAGCCTGGCCACAGGCGTAGCAAGTGAGTCTAGGTGGAGCAGGTAGCATAGGACGGTACCCACTCCCGCCTACCCCAAGTGTCGAAGGAGTGGGGCACGTGGTGGCATGCTGAGCAATCTTCTCATGGGCATCCTTTACTGCCTCCATATGAACTCCATAGAACAATCAGCCGGAAAATGATCATTTCCTTCGCATAGGTAGCAAGTGGCGCTAGCGGTTGGGCACTTGCCAAGTGGATGCGCGTTGAAACAGTGCGGGCAACTGCCGGGGCATTGACTCGCCTGGTGTCCACCCCTTCCGCACTGACTACATGCCTTTCCTTGTGGTGGTCCATTCTTTCTGGTGTACTTAAGGGGGCACTTCCGGTACGGATGTCCACGTTCCCTACAAGTGTAACACATGCGTTTGTCTATAGCTTTCTTGGGCAAATCTTTAGATGTATGGGATTCCTCTCGATCGAAGGGTGTCGAGTGGGTTCCTGGGGTGGCTTCGATTTGATGGAGCGGATGACTTTGTGCCATTCTGTAGATTTGACAAAGACGCAGTTAATATCCACCTCGGTATGGTTGAGACATTAGTATTAGCGTACTCAAGTACACAGACTAGGGACGATAATACTTTGGGCAACAACGAACAAGGAACCAACAAGATGGGACTTGGGTCAAAGATCAGCATCATGTACCACTAGCGTGAGATGCAAATGATTAAGAAACCACGTGATTCAACACACCCTAGTTGGCACAATCCGGGACCTTCTGTTCAAGTCCTTGGGTTAAAACCCAAAGAAAGGATCAAATGATTAGACTCGGTAGGAATAACAGTGTTCAAACATCTGAGTTGATTTTGGATTGCAACGCAGCGGGAGCAACTGGACACATAACACTAAAGGTCCACATAACACGTAGTATTGGGTTCTACCTTCAGTGTTATCCTAATAATTTTGAAGTCACCGATGAGAAGTAAAACTTTAAACCCAAATCGAGGTAAGATTGCTCCGAGATTAGAGGGTAACCAGATAAGGAGTAAAAAGAATCCTAAGATGGTTTTCACAACTCATTTTTAGGTTAAAAATATTTTCACAAACACTAGACTCAACGTCGACCAGTAGAAGGGTTTTCTACAGGCAGTACTGCTCTGATACCAACTTGTGGCGCCCCGACCCGACTGCTATACAGTGATGCTGAGTGTCACCGGTTAAGCGATACAACCGGAGGTTACGGGTTTACCAATCCCCGGCCAAAACCTTTGGCAGGCGTTGCTCGGAATTGATCATCGGCAACGCAACACCCCGATTGATGCCTTAACACAGGCTCAACTATCAATGCATAATAGAGAGATCAAGACTTGTGGAACAACTGGCACATCACAGACTCTACGACACAAATCATATAGTTCAACTCTTATAATAGAGAAAGATAGCAAAATACAACCAGAGGTCACAGACCCAACATTACAACAAGCGGAAGCAAATTAGGTTGTCTAAACAACAAGATCCAAATTATGGCCTAAGAGGCCTACACAAGAGCATTCAAGCGCCAGCTGTTCCGGGATGTCCCAAGCTGCCACCTGGGAACCCCAGACTACTCGTCGACGTCCACAAGGAACCCACCTTCGAGGTCGGTGAAGTCCTCCTCTGAAACAAAACAAACGACGTTGAGTTCGACGAACTCGCAAGATTACATATAGAGCTTTAGCTCGATGAGGCTTTCAAGGTTTTTGGCTGTTTTGCATAAAGCTGATTTTATTTAGTAAAACATGACTCAATGGCATCGACTAATCAGAATATTTTTAAAAGGGGTAAGAAGTAACTCTTTAATTTTATCACCTTTCTCATCATCAACCACCATCATCATCATTATACCTGTTCTACTAAGGCACCTCCCGAATCACCCTCGAGGAAGTCAACCTTGCATTATTGAGTGGTACCTTTAGTACCCAGTTTTTAATCATTCCATTCAAGTTATTCTATGATCTTACCTTCACCTCCCAAGTCGTCCATAACCGCGGACACGGCTTTTCGAAAAGATTTACCCTGCAGGGGTGTACAATGTTTGCCACGCGTACCGTCCGGCCCATTACCTGTACAATTAGCTCTCTTCCTTGGAAAGCCGGCTGGGTGGGAGCGGTGTCGACTTCTCCCTCGTTAAGGACTTTCCAGGATCATCAGTGGCGGCAGGACACCAGTGCCTTCAACACTCTGCCCCACGGCCACTCATTTTCCTAACACCACCATCCTCATCTCAGTCTTGGCCACCATCCCAACGCACGCGCAAATGGAAGCCCGAACTAGAGGACCCTGGCTAGCCCCGCCCGAGTTATTTAGTCTATGAGGGTTCCTGCACTGCGAATGCATAGGCCTCACGCATGGTTGCACGCTCAGTCTTGGTTCAAGAGGTAAAGAACTCGCACCTAGGCGGCGAGAACGAGGCAAAACACCACAACCACAGTGGTCTCTCATCCCCACCTTTAAGCATTTTATTTCCTGTCACCACAATCTCTCCACCATCATCCGAACAATTCATCACCTGTTCCCAACATGAACCATCCATCGTACAGCTAAGCATTTACTAAGCATGGCTAAGCATCAACATCGCATAGTTAAGTATCTCAGGCCAATAATACAAACCTATGGATAATAGGAGGGAAACAGGTATTGGCATCGGAAACTTAATGCAACTATAGGATACTCTAATCCAATAAATTGACATTTGGAACCGCATGCAATATTATAGTGGAGAAAATATTTGCGGAAAATAGGATAAGACATGCTTAGAGGGGGGATTACGCTTGCCTTGTTGAGCGGAGTAGTCAACTGCTCGTCGGAGTAATGATGCTCAACTCCGAACTCGTGACCTACCGGGGAGCAAACAACACCGGAAAGCAAAAATACAATCAACACATGGCAATTGTGCAATGCATACAAATATGATGATATGTCATATTAATGCATTTAAGTTACCCTTAGGGTCCACTTATCAATTTAAAAGGGGTACCATATTTGTTTTTAGCAAATTTGGGATCAAACCTTCACAATTAAACAATGAGACATTTTTAACCTTCCATATACAGTACCAAACTAAACTCCAATGAAGCATGCACTGGCACCATTGGATAGGCCCTCATTTTCTAAGAAGTTTGGTACCTTGTTTGCATTTTTCCGATAAGAATTGAATTCGATATGAATTTTCAAAGTTTCTATAGTTTTAGCAAGTTTTCAAAATAGTTCACAATTTATTCAGTTCCAACATGCATGAATATGATGATGATGAGTAGTTCACATTTTCCTGGACATATTGGTATATCAAACACAATTTTTCTGGTAGACCGGAAAGAAGTTATTACCTTTATAAACTCCCTTTTAAAAATCCGTCTTTCTGATAATTTGTGTTAAACAATACTTAATTTAGTTGTCCAGATTTGGAAAGGGGGAAAACATAAGATATTAGTTACTGGACAACTTCGGAATATCCGAATCATATTGGACTCGGAATATCCGATGTCGAAGAAAAATCTTGGTTTTTTTGACGTACTGCCCTAGCTCGGATAATCCGATCTGACCGTCATCGGAAAATCCGACGAAGGAGAACTGAGGTGGTTCGTCGTACGGTGATAAACCGGATATTCTGGCTCGACATGGCTCGGAAAATCCGACGCACGGGCAAGGACGTGCGGCGACGAACTCCGGCGAGAGAGGGAGGGAGAGGAGGTCCAGAGGTGCGTGGTGCTCACCCTCGACTCCTGGGGGAGACGGCGAGGTTGGGGAAGCAGCGACGGCAGCAAATCGCACCGCGGAGCGGCGGCGGTGGTCGGCGGGGAACGTGGCGGCACGGACGATTTACGGTCTCCCGGCTCAATTCCTCTGGCGGGGAAGTAGGAGGCGAGGCGGCGGAGCTCTGGGTGGTCCTGGCTTGGCTCGGGGAGCTCTCAATCGACGGCGACGTGGCGGCGGAGCTCGAGCTGAGGTGCGGCCATGGTGGGGAGCAAGAGGAAGAGGGGAAGAATTATCTGGGAATGGAGGAGTGGGCAGGGCAGGTGAGGCCTCGGGGTGGTCTTCTCCTTGCAGGTGGAAACAGCGAGGAGGGGGCCCCCGGCGCGGCGTCGTGCGGCATGGCGCCCTGGCGCGCTGTGGCGACAGTGCTAGAGGAGAGAGACGCCAAGTTTGCAAAAAGCCCCCTGGCAAAATTTGTTCCATCACCAATAGGTCCTTCTCCCTTTTCTTTTTAATAAAACCAGTAGCTTAGGGATTTTATTAGGGCACTAAACCATTTATTAAAATCTGGAAAAATTTGTGTTGCCTCCTCACATTGTGAAGAAGCTCCACAAAAATTGGTATCCCAAACTAAAATGTTTTGTACCACTTTGGTTTAGGGAGATATGTCTAGGGATTTTTGGGTGGATTGAAAACTTGAAGAATTCCCTAGTGATTTTTAGAGCAAGTTCAAAATATTAAATTTTGAACTCTTGGAACTTCCTTGACAATTATAGGATGTCAAGTAATTTTGTTTTGCAAGTTTGAGTGCTTTCATTAGTTTGGGATTTGTTATAGCAAGTTTGGCATTTTGTTTTTAAGTAATGCCAAACCAATTGTTTTATTTGTTTAGCAATTTAATATGGATGCCATGATGCAATGGAACACAAAAAGTGGAAATTTTATTCGGGTTTTTAGGTTCTCAAACTTCGGGCTGTTACAATTCTACCCCCCTTACAGGAATCTCGTCCCGAGATTCTTAGAGTAGGAAAGAGGGAAGAGGGTTACAACGGTACTACACGATCGTTGACCGAGGGCATCATGGATTTCTCCATCGTCTTCACTTCGAGGTCACTATCAGCGTACACCATAGGGAAGAAGGAAACCTCTCCGGAAAGATGGATCTTGGTGAAGATACAATGACCGAGTACCTCCTAGTATAATCTTAGGATGGGACTTCAAGCATCCCTTGAATTGACAGTTAGGAGACACATGCGGGTGACGGAAGATTGATAAGAAGTTTCCGGTTGGCAGACAACTGTTTCTCAACAAGATTGAGAATATGAACTTTGCACAAGGTCTTAAGTCTCTGAGGAAAAATGTTAAAACAAGATTCCAACAGAAAGGAGAGGTAACTTCTACCAAAGCGCTTGAGTAGAACTTTCCTCACGGATGAACATTCTGAACCACCGGAGAAGGGTCAAGGAGATGGACCGAGAGAACTTTGGAAACTCCGGAGCAATAGTATCGGGAAAACTTCTTGATGTTATAGACATCGAGGTCAAGCTTCTTGAGGATCACCAACTATCGTTTCTGATTGAGATTTAGAACTGGTTAGGTGTAGAGATACTTCAGACTCCACATATATGAATAGGGAATCTTTGCAAAGCATACCAACAGATTACAATTGCTAGGACCCCAAGAGCTAGACTAGAATGTCAAACTCCAAAGGAGGAACGAGATTGCGAAACTCCCGTATTAGCAACTTGTCAGAGGACAGCTGCCCTACATGAATATCTTGCAGCGAGACACGCTTGAGTTCTTGATGGGGAACACCATAGAAGAGAAAGAAGTTCTCAGACTTCTTCTTTTTCTGGAATATTTCAAGCAGTGGCCTGGATGCATGGATGAAATTTCCCAGGAATGGAGGTAACAACATACCATTCCGAGAATATTCTACACATGCATGATCGAGTTGAAATGATTCCGAGGAAACCAGACAATTCACTCAGATCCACGGCGACATCTTTCAGCAATTGCACGTGAACCAGGGAAAGTCACTTCTAACCTCCAGAACACATACCTTGTGATGACACAAAGTTAGTTCTGACAAGTTTCCAATGCTAACGCCCACTATCCAATATAAATCTCCTCAAACATGGAGAGAATACGAATGTAGTTGATGGGCTCAACGACAACTTATCCAGATACTCCGGGACGGTAGACGCATATGTCCCATGGACGGGCATAAGTATTGGTCAGACTCACATTCAATAGGTAAGCCTGAGTTTGATTTGACGATAGCCCAATTCAAACCAGAGATTTGTAGGATAGCATATCCACGAGGGGATACTTCCTGGCTCCAACACGAACATACTAGACATCCCTTTAGGAAGGAACTATATCGGATAGAGCTTTTGTCTTTTAACTCTCCAAGTTGTTTAAGCTCAACCGAATAATTCAGGACATCCAGCACGATTTTCTTGGAGATGGGAGTTGTTCAGAGAACCAGCTTACTCATAAGCTCAACATAACGGTCAGGTGACAACCTGGCGATACTTCTCGAAAGACCTCCAGAATATCACGATCCACCGATATGTCTTGAGTTCGAGAGAGAAATCACGCCTTTCAAGGCACAACAATGTGGTCTTGGGAGTTTCGGCACAAGCCTAGCTCTTAGACCGAGGAAGGGCAGCAGAGAAAACAAACTTGGTAATACAGTCAGATTCAGCTTACTGATCGGCTAACCAATCACGCTAAGGAGGATAATGAATGTCCTTGGATTTCGGCACAGTAAGAAATGCTGAGAATATCCGATAGTTAAATTATTACTCAAGTCTCATCATTCTGGAGTAACAAAGTGTAAGAGCATCACTTCATCAAGAGGATCATGATACTTTGCACGATACCCTGATATCAAAGAGTGAGACACTCTAAGGTGGAGCAGAACAAAAGCTATGGATATGAATGAATGCTATGCTCCAGAGTCAAACGAAACCGTAGCAAGATTGTTATTGATTCGTAGTTCACCCATAAGGACGCCGGGGTCCTCTTCAGCTTCTTCAGCAGAGACGTGGTTCAGGCGACCACGCACAATAGGTCCAGCCTTGCCGGCTGGCGTGGCAGGGGCTCGTGAAGGAGTTCCCGTGGTGGGTGCCTTCTGGGGGCACTCCCTGGAGTAGTGGCCAGCCTGGCCACAGGTGTAGCAGGTGAGTCCAGGTGGAGCAGGTAGCATAGGAGGAGTTCCCGTGAGAGGTGCCTTCTGGGGGCACTCCCTGGAGTAGTGGCCAGCCTGGCCACAGGCGTAGCAAGTGAGTCTAGGTGGAGCAGGTAGCATAGGACGGTACCCACTCCCGCCTACCCCAAGTGTCGAAGGAGTGGGGCGCGTGGTGGCATGCTGAGCAATCTTCTCATGGGCATCCTTTACTGCCTCCACTATGAACTCCATAGAACAATCAACCGGAAAATGATCATTTCCTTCGCATAGGTAGCAAGTGGCGCTAGCGGTTGGGCACTTGCCAAGTGGATGTGCGTTGAAACAGTGCGGGCAACTGCCGGGGCATTGACTCGCCTGGTGTCCACCCCTTCCGCACTGACTACATGCCTTTCCTTGTGGTGGTCCATTCTTTTGGTGTACTTAAGGGGGCACTTCCGGTACGGATGTCCACGTTCCCTACAAGTGTAACACATGCGTTTGTCTATAGCTTTCTTGGGCAAATCTTTAGATGTATGGGATTCCTCTCGATCGAAGGGTGTCGAGTGGGTTCCTGGGGTGGCTTCGATTTGATGGAGCGGATGACTTTGTGCCATTCTGTAGATTTGACAAAGACGCAGTTAATATCCACCTCGTATGGTTGAGACATTAGTATTAGCGTACTCAAGTACACAGACTAGGGACGATAATACTTTGGGCAACAACGAACAAGGAACCAACAAGATGGGACTTGGGTCAAAGATCAGCATCATGTACCACTAGTGTGAGATGCAAATGATTAAGAAACCACGTGATTCAACACACCCTAGTTGGCACAATCCGGGACCTTCTGTTCAAGTCCTTGGGTTAAAACCCAAAGAAAGGATCAAATGATTAGAGTCGGTAGGAATAACAGTGTTCAAACATCTGAGTTGATTTTGGATTGCAACGCAGCGGGAGCAACTGGACACATAACACTAAAGGTCCACATAACACGTAGTATTGGGTTCTACCTTCAGTGTTATCCTAATAATTTTGAAGTCACCGATGAGAAGTAAAACTTTAAACCCAAATCAAGGTAAGATTGCTCCGAGATTAGAGGGTAACCAGATAAGGAGTAAAAAGAATCCTAAGATGGTTTTCACAACTCATTTTTAGGTTAAAAATATTTTCACAAACACTAGACTCAACGTCGACCAGTAGAAGGGTTTTCTACAGGCAGTACTGCTCTGATACCAACTTGTGGCGCCCCGACCCGACTGCTATACAGTGATGCTGAGTGTCACCGGTTAAGCGATACAACCGGAGGTTACGGGTTTACCAATCCCCGGCCAAAACCTTTGGCAGGCGTTGCTCGGAATTGATCATCGGCAACGCAACACCCCGATTGATGCCTTAACACAGGCTCAACTATCAATGCATAATAGAGAGATCAAGACTTGTGGAACAACTGGCACATCACAGACTCTACGACACAAATCATATAGTTCAACTCTTATAATAGAGAAAGATAGCAAAATACAACCAGAGGTCACAGACCCAACATTACAACAAGCGGAAGCAAATTAGGTTGTCTAAACAACAAGATCCAAATTATGGCCTAAGAGGCCTACACAAGAGCATTCAAGCGCCAGCTGTTCCGGGATGTCCCAAGCTGCCACCTGGGAACCCCAGACTACTCGTCGACGTCCACAAGGAACCCACCTTCGAGGTCGGTGAAGTCCTCCTCTGAAACAAAACAAACGACGTTGAGTTCGACGAACTCGCAAGATTACATATAGAGCTTTAGCTCGATGAGGCTTTCAAGGTTTTATGGCTGTTTTGCATAAAGCTGATTTTATTTAGTAAAACATGACTCCATGGCATCGACTAATCAGAATATTTTTAAAAGGGGTAAGAAGTAACTCTTTAATTTTATCACCTTTCTCATCATCAACCACCATCATCATCATTATACCTGTTCTACTAAGGCACCTCCCCGAATCACCCTCGAGGAAGTCAACCTTGTATTATTGAGTGGTACCTTTAGTACCCAGTTTTTAATCATTCCATTCAAGTTATTCTATGATCTTACCTTCACTTCCCAAGTCGTCCATAACCGCGGACACGGCTTTTCGAAAAGATTTACCCTGCAGGGGTGTACAATGTTTGCCACGCGTACCGTCCGGCCCATTACCTGTACAATTAGCTCTCTTCCTTGGAAAGCCGGCTGGGTGGGAGCGGTGTCGACTTCTCCCTCGTTAAGGACTTTCCAGGATCATCAGTGGCGGCAGGACACCAGTGCCTTCAACACTCTGCCCCACGGCCACTCATTTTCCTAACACCACCATCCTCATCTCAGTCTTGGCCACCATCCCAACGCACACGCAAATGGAAGCCCGAACTAGAGGACCCTGGCTAGCCCCGCCCGAGTTATTTAGTCTATGAGGGTTCCTGCACTGCGAATGCATAGGCCTCACGCATGGTTGCACGCTCAGTCTTGGTTCAAGAGGTAAAGAACTTGCACCTAGGCGGCGAGAACGAGACAAAACACCACAACCACAGTGGCCTCTCATCCCCACCTTTAAGCATTTTATTTCCTGTCACCACAATCTCTCCACCATCATCCGAACAATTCATCACCTGTTCCCAACATGAACCATCCATCGTACAGCTAAGCATTTACTAAGCATGGCTAAGCATCAACATCGCATAGTTAAGTATCTCAGGCCAACAATACAAACCTATGGATAATAGGGGGAAACAGGTATTGGCATCGGAAACTTAATGCAACTATAGGATACTCTAATCCAATAAATTGACATTTGGAACCGCATGCAATATTATAGTGGAGAAAATATTTGCGGAAAATAGGATAAGACATGCTCAGAGGGGGGATTACGCTTGCCTTGTTGAGCGGAGTAGTCAACTGCTCGTCGGAGTAATGATGCTCAACTCCGAACTCGTGACCTACCGGGGAGCAAACAACACCGGAAAGCAAAAATAACAATCAACACATGGCAATTGTGCAATGCATACAAAAATGATGATATGTCATATTAATGCATTTAAGTTACCCTTAGGGTCCACTTATCAATTTAAAAGGGGTACCATATTTGTGTTTTTAGGAAATTTGGGATCAAACCTTCACAATTTAAACAATGAGACATTTTTAACCTTCCATATACAGTACCAAACTAAACTCCAATGAAGCATGCACTGGCACCATTGGATAGGCCCTCATTTTCTAAGAAGTTTGGTACCTTGTTTGCATTTTTCCGATAAGAATTGAATTCGATATGAATTTTCAAAGTTTCTATAGTTTTAGCAAGTTTTCAAAATAGTTCACAATTTATTCAGTTCCAACATGCATGAATATGATGATGATGAGTAGTTCACATTTTCCTGGACATATTGGTATATCAAACACAATTTTTCTGGTAGACCGGAAAGAAGTTATTACCTTTATAAACTCCCTTTTAAAAATCCGTCTTTCTGATAATTTGTGTTAAACAATACTTAATTTAGTTGTCCAGATTTGGAAAGGGGGAAAACATGAGATATTAGTTACTGGACAACTTCGGAATATCCGAATCATATTGGACTCGGAATATCCGATGTCGAAGAAAAATCTTGGTTTTTTTGACGTACTGCCCTAGCTCGGATAATCCGATCTGGACCGTCATCGGAAAATCCGACGGAGGAGAACTGAGGTGGTTCGTCGTACGGTGATAAACCGGATATTCTGGCTCGACATGGCTCGGAAAATCCGATGCACGGGCAAGGACGTGCGGCGACGAACTCCGGCGAGAGAGGGAGGGAGAGGAGGTCTAGAGGTGCGTGGTGCTCACCCTCGACTCCTGGGGGAGACGGCGAGGTTGGGGAAGCAGCGACGGCAGCAAATCGCACCGCGGAGCGGCGGCGGTGGTCGGCGGGGAACGTGGCGGCACGGACGATTTACGGTCTCCCGGCTCAATTCCTCTGGCGGGGAAGTAGGAGGCGAGGCGGCGGAGCTCTGGGTGGTCCTGGCTTGGCTCGGGGAGCTCTCAATCGACGGCGACGTGGCGGCGGAGCTCGAGCTGAGGTGCGGCCATGGTGGGGAGCAAGAGGAAGAGGGGAAGAATTATCTGGGAATGGAGGAGTGGGCAGGGCAGGTGAGGCCTCGGGTGGTCTTCTCCTTGCAGGTGGAAACAGCGAGGAGGGGGCCCCCGGCGCGGCGTCGTGCGGCATGGCGCCCTGGCGCGCTGTGGCGACATTGCTAGAGGAGAGAGACGCCAAGTTTGCAAAAAGCCCCCTGGCAAAATTTGTTCCATCACCAATAGGTCCTTCTCCCTTTTCTTTTTAATAAAACCAGTAGCTTAGGGATTTTATTAGGGCACTAAACCATTTATTAAAATCTGGAAAAATTTGTGTTGCCTCCCCACATTGTGAAGAAGCTCCACAAAAATTGGTATCCCAAACTAAAATGTTTTGTACCACTTTGGTTTAGGGAGATATGTCTAGGGATTTTTGGGTGGATTGAAAACTTGAAGAATTCCCTAGTGATTTTTAGAGCAAGTTCAAAATATTAAATTTTGAACTCTTGGAACTTCCTTGACAATTATAGGATGTCAAGTAATTTTGTTTTGCAAGTTTGAGTGCTTTCATTAGTTTGGGATTTTTTATAGCAAGTTTGGCATTTTGTTTTTAAGTAATGCCAAACCAATTGTTTTATTTGTTTAGCAATTTAATATGGATGCCATGATGCAATGGAACACAAAAAGTGGAAATTTTATTCGGGCTTTTGGGTTCTCAAACTTCGGGCTGTTACATCCATGCAACAATCCACACGCCTCCAATGGCAACACATCACACTCCACCTGATCAACATACTCGCCAACTGTAAATGACACTCGCACTCTGTGTGTAACCTTCAGCATACCACAACTATTCAACCACTCGAGATGCTTAGGTTCAGGAATACGCCATGTGGACAACCCCAATGCAGCCACCATTGGCTTGCTTATGCCATTGGTACAGCTACCACCATCAATCATCACCTTGCACGCCTTGCCCTTGATCATGCACTGCGTTTGAAATAAATTCCAACGCTGGCCTCTATCAACGGTTATGCAAGTATCATCACGTACCCGCTTGAGTTGCATATTCAGCCCACTCGACGGTACATCATCTTCCACCTTGTCAACTATATCAAGTTTTTCCTCGACAGGAGCAATGATATGCGTCACATTGTTGACTTCAATCTTCTCAGCAGTTGCCGTTGTGGGTAGCTTCAAACTCTTCCGAAAAACAGAAAGTGAATCCTGAAGTTTCTGCAATTCTGCCTTTTGCTCATCAACCCATGAAACTTGTGTTGAATCCTTCCTCACGGACTGATCAGAACGTGTCTCAGGAGACCCCCGTCGTTGTGGCGTAAAACCTCGTCGCGGTGGACTAGCAGTAGGATGCTCCTGCGGCAGAAAATATTCTGTTGGACATGCTGTGGGATAAGCAAGAATAGAACGGTCAGAATCAGCACGTAACCTATGTCGTGACGATCTACGATCCACACGGTAGTCATAAAGACAGCTCATTGTGTTTGTCAAATACACGTAGCTTCCAGCAATCAAAAACCAACACTCCAAAAAGAAAGCCCGAGATCCCACGTGAACAGGAAGCAAATCTGATTCTTTCCTTTCCTTCACGTACAGGCAAAAGGTAATCTGCTACTTTTTGGTTTCCTCGCGCGGCCGAAACACCAGATCTGATTAGTAGCAATCCTAACAAACGAACGCAGCCAAATGTCCTCCTTGCGTACGTCTTGATCAGATCTCTGATTCTGATCCGATCTCTTCCTTCAGGCCAAACACCGATCGAGAACAAGGAACTCACAGCGGCGGCAGAACTCCTACACGCTCGAACGCAGCAACCTCTTCCACGGAACCTCTCCAACAGATCGGTAGTATCAATCAGCAAGAACTCGCCGTGAGCAACCCAAAGCTCTGATACCACATGATATGGATCAAGATGATCCAAAAGGTTTTTGCCCAATCTTTCACAGCGAGTCAACGAGGTAAACAATCTTCCAATCACGCGATGAACGCAACCTGAAGAAGAGGGACGAATCCAGCAAGGAACGGGTGATGATCACCACGCCTCAAACCACATCACGATAATTCTTGATGCACACAAGAACCTTCACGCAATCTTTATTAAATCTGGATAAAACGGCGGCGTTGTCCCCGGAGGGATGCTTCACCCTGAGACACAACTCAATGTCTAAACTCTCAAATGCTGAACCCCCTAAAACCTAGCCACCGGCCTCCTATATAGACAGGCCGAAAACTAGTCGGTTGGACAGGCCCAAACCGAAACACACAAAAATAAAAGGGTTATTTATCAGACTGCCCTCAGTTGTGTCCATGACCTCAGTTTTACCCTCAGTCGCAAATGGATCTCAGTTTTGCCCCTAGTCTGTGCGCAAGGATTCGTTCCGTGACTCTTTCCGTCTCCGTCAGGTCTGCTGACTTGTGGGACCCAGAATACAACCGTTGACTGCGGACTTATGGGACCCAGAAGACAACCGCGGCTTGTGGGACCCATAATAGAACCGTTGGCGCGGCTTGTGAGACCCAGCTGTTGACCGTTTGCTTGCGGCGGCGCTGTAAAAGCGGCGGAGCGCGGCCCCGGAGCTCGCAGCGGTAAGCAGGAAAATCAGCCGAGCGACGGAGAGGGCGGCCACGCGCAGAGGTGGGCGGCGACCCCTGTTGATAGGAAGGAGCCGGACGCGGGCGACGGGGAGGGCGGCGTCCACGGGTAGCGCCGCCGACGGTTGGAAGATCGCCGTGGAGGGTGCGGCCGTCTGTACAGCTACAGGGGCGACATCCCCTTCTTCTCCGGCGGCATGGCGTCGAGCTCCGCTTCCGTCTCCACTCTAAATGGCCGCGCTTCGGTCCAGTTCGCTGGGAAGGTGCCCTGAGTGCGGACGACGGCGTCCCTGAAGCGGCGGGTCACCACGAGCGACAAGAACGGCAACCGCGGGCGCGGTCCCATTGGACGATGCGTGAGACGGCCCAACGGTCTCACGCCCAACAGTTCCCACGTCGCAGAGAAGAAAAAAACGCTGGCCAATCATGTCGAAGAAACGGTGCTCCCACGGATCGCTCGTGATTCCTTCTAGAAGACCTGATTGCACGGCAGCAGTTAAGCGCGCAGAGTCAGATGAACGGTCCAGGATGCTGATACGTCTCCAACGTATCCATAATTTCTGCTGTTCCATGCTTATATTATACCATTTGCTACATGTTTTATATACACTTCGTATCACTTTTATGCATTTTCTGGGACTAACCTATTAACAAGATGCCACAGTGCCAGTTCCCTGTTTTCTGCTGTTTTTGGTTTCAGAAAGTTACTTCTGGAAATATTCTCGGAATTGCACGAAACAAAAGGCCAGTCCCTATTTTTCCAGCACGTACACGGAGTCCGAAGGAGAGACGAAGAGAGCCACGAGGTGGCCAAACCACCTGGCGCGGCTGGGCCCACAGCCGCGCCAGGTGGTTTGGGCCCCTCGGGGGTCCGCCGACATCGCCCCTTCGCCTATTTATTCCCCGAGACGCGAAAACCCTAAAACACCGAGCCTTTCATCCAGAACATATTCGCTGCCGCCGCCGTCGTCAACCCTAACTCGGGGGGTTCTGAAGCTCTTCCCGGCACCCTGCCGGAGAGGGGAATCATCACCGGAGGGCTCTACATCGCCATGCCCGCCTCCGGAGTGATGCGTGAGTAGTTCATCCTTGGACTATGGGTCCATAGCAGTAGCTAGATGGTTGTCTTCTCCACTTGTGCCATCATGTTTAGATCTTGTGAGCTGCCTATCATGATCAAGATCATCTTATTGTAATGCTACATGTTGTGTTTGCTGGGATCTGACTTATATTGATACCTATGTGGAGCTGAATATTATATTATCATGTCTATGTCATTTGTGATCTTGCATGCTCTCCGTTACTTGTTGAAGCCTTGGCCGTGAATACTTGTAACTCCAAGAGGGGGTATTTATGCATGATAGTTGGGTTCAACCTCTATTTAACCTGGGATAGTGACAGCAAGTTCTAAGGTTGTAGATGTGTTGTTGCCACTAGGGGTAAAACAGCAATGCTTTATTCAAGGATGAATGTATTGTTTACATTACGCACATTACTTAATGCAATTGTCTGTTGCTTGCAACTTAATACTGGAAGGGGTACGGATGTTAACCGGAAAGTGGACTATTTAGGCATAGATGCATGCTGGATAGCGGTCTATGTACTTTGTCGTAATGCCCAAATGAATCTCATAGTAGACACCACAGCTCACACATGCATGTTATATGCACTTATCAATTGTCAATTGCCCAGCTGTAATTTGTTTACCCAGCATGTTAGTTATCTTATTGGAGAGACACCACTAGTGAACTGTGGACCCCGGTCCATTCTTTTACATCTGAAATACAATCTACTGCAATCATTGTTCTCTACTGTTTTATGCAAACAAACATCATTTCCATTCGATACGTTTAACCCTTTGTTTTCAGCAAGCCGGTGAGATTGACAACCTCACTGTTAAGTTGGGGCAAAGTAATTTGATTGTGTTGTGCAGGTTCCACGTTGGCACCGGAATCCCTGGTGTTGCGCCGCACTACACTCCTTCACCAACACCTTCGAAGCAAACCTCGTTTTCCTACTGGTCGATTAAACCTTGGTTTCATACTGAGGGAAAACTTACTGCTGCACTCATCATACCTTCCTCTTGGGGTTCCCAACTGACGTGTGACGTACAAGCATTGTTTCTGGCACTATTAACCTAGAGCCACCAACACGTTTTCTGGCGCCGTTGCCGGGGAAAACGAATTGCTTCTGCAAGGGGAGTCTCTCACACCCAATCTCTTTACTTTGTTATTTGTCTTGCTTAGTTTATTTTTATTTAGTTTGTTTGCTCTCTTATCAAAAACACAAAAAAATTAGTTACTTGTTTAATTCAGTTTATTTTGTTTTTCAAAATGAGTACTCCTGAGAACACTAAGTTGTGTGACTTCACTAGCACAAACAACAATGATTTCATATGCACTCCTATTGCTCCACCTGCTTCTACAGCAGAATTTTATGAAATTAAACCTGCTCTATTAAATCTTGTTATGAAAGAGCAATTTTCTGGTGTTAGTACTGATGATGCTGCTGCCCATCTTAATAACTTTGTTGAACTTTGTGAAATGCAAAAGTATAAGGATATGGATGGGGATATTATAAAACTGAAACTTTTTCCTTTCTCCTTGAGAGGAAGAGCTAAAGAATGGTTGCTTTCTTTGCCTAGAAATAGTATTAATTCTTGGACAAAATGCAAAGATGCTTTCATAGGGAAATATTATCCTCCTGCTAAGATTATATCCTTGAGAAGTAGCATTATGAATTTTAAACAACTTGATAATGAACATGTTGCTCAAGCTTGGGAAAGAATGAAATCTTTGGTGAAGAATTGTCCCACTCATGGACTGACTACTTGGATGATCATCCAAACCTTTTATGCAGGATTAAATTTTTCCTCAAGGAACTTATTGGATTCAGCCTCTGGAGGAACCTTTATGTCCATCACTTTAGGTGCAGCAACAAAGCTACTTGATGATATGATGATCAACTATTCCGAATGGCACACCGAAAGAGCTCCTCAAGGTAAGAAGGTAAATTCTGTTGAAGAAACCTCCTCTTTGAGTGATAAGATTGATGCTATTATGTCTATGCTTGTGAATGGTAGATCTCATGTTGATCCTAATAATGTTCCTTTAGCTTCATTGGTTGCTCAAGAAGAGCATGTTGATGTAAACTTCATTAAAAACAACAACTTCAACAACAATGCTTATAGGAATAATTTTGGTAGCAACAATTATAAGCCTTATCCTTCAAATGGTTATGGCAATTCTTATGGTAATTCCTACAGCAACAATAGAAGTGTGTCCTCTGATCTTGAAGCTATGCTTAAAGAATTTATTAGCACACAAAAAGCTTTCAATAAAACTGTTGAGGAAAAGTTTGAAAAAATTGATGATCTTGTCTCTAAAGTTGATAGTCTTGCTCATGATGTTGAAATTCTAAAACTGAAAGTTATGCCTAATGAAGTTAAAGATATTAAGTCATTTGCTACAGCAAATGCCATCCAAGTTCGAATTGATAATAATATTAGGATGTTGGCTGAATTGCATGCTAGGTGGGAAAAAGAGGAAGAACTTGAAAAAGAGAATAGTATAGTTAGAGTTTGTACTATCACCACCACTAGTAATGCTAATGTTTCACATGCTAGTAAACCTCCTACTATTGATGGTAATGTTATTGGTGTTGTAATGTCTCTACTACTTCTGCTAAGCGTTTGAAATTGCCTAAAACTGCTGAAACTTTTTCTGATAAAAGTGCTGAAATTTTTCAAACTATTGGAGACAATGGTTCCACCACCATTGACAATAATGATTTTGATTTTGATGATTGTAACATCTCTGAAGTTATTATGTTCTTGCAAAAATTAGCTAGAAGTCCCAATGCTAGCACTATTAATTTGGCTTTTACAAAGCATATTACAAATGCTCTTTTGCAAGCTAGGGAGGAGAAGTTGAAACTTAAAGCTTCTATTCCTAGGAAATTAGAAGATGGTTGGGAACCCATCATTAAGGTAAAGGTGAATGATTTTTATTGCAATGCCTTGTGTGATCTTGGTGCAAGTGTTTCAGTTTTGCCCAAGAAGCTTTATGATATTCTTGATTTGCCACCTTTGGAACATTGTTATTTGGATGTTTTTCTCGCTGATAATGCTATGAAGAAACCTTTGGGGCGAGTTAATGATGTTTTTATTACGTAAAAATAACCTTGTCCCCGTTGATTTTATTGTTATGGATATTGAATGCAATGCATCTTGTCCTATTGTTTTGGGAAGACCTTTTCTTCGAACTGTTGGTGCCATCATTGATATGAAAGAAGGTAATATAAGGTACCAATTTCCTCTCAAGAAAGGTATGGAACACTTCCCTAGGAAGAGAATGAAGTTACCTTTTGACTCTATTGTTAGAGCAAGTTATGATGTTGATGCTTCTTCTCTTGACAACACTTGATTTTCACTTTCTGCGCCTAGCTGAAAGGCGTTAAAGAAAAGCGCTTATGGGAGACAACCCATCGTTTTTATTTGCTGTTATTTTTGTTTTCTTTGAGTCAAGGAGTTTTGTTACTTCTGTAGCAACTCCTTTGTATCTTTATTTTATCGCAATGTTGTGCCAAGTAAAGTTCTATATTGAAAGTTGATGCAAGATTTGGATTTCTGCGCAGTGACAGATTTTTAGCTGTCACGGATTTGAGCTTATCTCCCTGTAGAAAATTCAAAAAATTCTGAGAAAAATCACGCATATTCCTGAGATATGTACGCAACTTTCATTATTTTAGGCCAGATCCATCTGAGCAACTTAAGTGCCTCGAAAAAATTCGTCATTCCAGACTGTTCTGTTTTTGACAGATTCTGCCTTTTGTTTTGCATTCGCTCTTTTACTGTGTTTGTGTGGATTTCTTTGCTCCACAAAGCATTGGTGGCTGTAGCTAATGTCCAGAAGCTTTGGGATTGATTGTATCATTACAGAATATGAGAATTTTTGATTATGCACTAACCCTCTAATGAGAACTGTCTTGAGTTTGGTGTGAAGGAAGTTTTCAAGGATCAAGCGAGAAGGGTGATATTATGTGATCAAGAAGAGTGAAAAGCCTAAGCTTGGGGATGCCCCCGTGGTTCATCCCAACCATATTCAGAGAGACTCAAGCGTCTAAGCTTGGGGATGCCCAAGGCATCCCCTTCTTCATCAACAAACTTATCAGGTCATCTCTAGTGAAACTATATTTTAATTCTTTCACATCTTATGCGCTTTACTTGGAGCGTCTGTGTGTTTTTATTTTTGTTTTTGTTTGAATAAATTCGGATCCTAGCAATCCTTGTGTGGGAGAGAGACACGCTCCGCTTTTTCATGTGAATACTCATGTTCTTCACTTATATTTGTTGAGTATTCTTAACTAGCTACTGCAGTGCTTTTAGCTCCTGTTTTTCATGCATCTCTTCGAGCTGTTAGCACTTGTTTATAAATACTCTCTTGCTGCATTATATTATCATTTGGAGAGTTTATGTTTAATAAATTATTGGTGTTTGTTTGGAAGAAAGAAAATGCTACATGTAGTAGTTGGTATTGGAAAAGACATATGCATTCTTGTAGATCATTGTCTTGTTTTGATTTGATGCTTTGCAATTGTTTTGAGCTCTCAAGTAGATCATGTTTAAGCTCTTGCATCATGTAGTTAAAGCCTAGTAGTGGAGAACTACCGTAGAGCTTGTTGAGACTTGGGATGCATATTTGTTCTCTCTAAGGTCTAGATATTTTCTGGTAAAATGTTTGAGCAACAAGGAAGACAGTGTAGAGTCTTATAATACTTGCAATATGTTTTTATGTGATTCTTGCTGTACCGGTTTATACTTGTGTTTGCTTCAAACAACCTTGCTAGCCTAAACTCTGTACTGAGAGGGAATGCTTCTCGTGCATCCAAAACTTGAGCCAAAACCCATGCCATTTGTGTCCACCATACCTACCTACTATGTGGTATTTCCTGCCATTCCAAGTAAATATTTCATGTGCTACCTTTAAACTATTCAAAACTTTATTACTCCTTATTTGTGTCAATGTTTTATAGCTCATGAGGAAGTATGTGGTGTTTTATCTTTCAATCTTGTCATTTACTTCTGACAGACTTTCACCAATGGACTAGTGGCATATACATCCGCTTATCCAATAATTTGCAAAAAGAGCTGGCAACGGGGTGCCCAGCCCCAATTAATTACAACTTTCATTAATAATTCTCTTCACATGTTTTGCCCTGATTTATCAGTAAGCAACTTAATTTTGCAATAGACACTCCTCCATGGTATGTGAATGTTGGAAGGCACCCGAGGATTCGGTTAGCCATGGCTTGTGTAAGCAAAAGGTTGGGAGGAGTGTCATCTATAAAGAAACTAAAATACATGTGTAAACAAAAGAGAAGAGGGATGATCTACCTTGCTGGTAGAATAACGTCCTTCATGGGAGCCGCTCTTTGAAAGTCTGGTTGACAAGGGGGTTAGAGTGCCCACTACCATTCGTTGACAACAACAAACACCTCTCAAATACTTATTTTGTGCTCTCTATATGCTTTCGAAAACTTAAAAAGCTCTAGCACATGATTTAATCCCTGCTTCCCTCTGCGAAGGGCCTATCTTTTACTTTATGTTGAGTCAGTTTACCTACTCCTTTCTATCTTAGAAGCAAACACTTGTGTCAACTTTGTGTGCATTGATTCTTACATATTTACTTATTGCACTTGTTATATTGCTTTATGTTGACAACTATCCATGAGATATACATGTTACAAGTTGAAAGCAAATGCTGAAACTTAATCATCCTTTGTGTTGCTTCAATGCCTTTTACTTTGAATCTATTGCTTTATGAGTTACCTCTTATGCAAAACTTTTTGATGCTTGTCTTGAAAGTACTATTCATGAAAAGTTTTTGCTTATATGATTCATTGTTTACTCTTTATCTATTTGTTAGCAAACTATAGATCATTGCTTTGAGTCACTTCATTCATGACATGAGCCTTGCAATATATTGATCAAGATTGTGTGAAAGCATGTCTCCTCAGAAATTATTTGTTGTTATCGTTTTACCTACTCGAGGACGAGTAGAACTAAGCTTGGGGATGCTTGATACGTCTCCAACGTATCCATAATTTCTGCTGTTCCATGCTTATATTATACCATTTGCTACATGTTTTATATACACTTCGTATCACTTTTATGCATTTTCTGGGACTAACCTATTAACAAGATGCCACAGTGCCAGTTCCCTGTTTTCTGCTGTTTTTGGTTTCAGAAAGTTACTTCTGGAAATATTCTCGGAATTGCACGAAACAAAAGGCCAGTCCCTATTTTTCCAGCACGTACACGGAGTCCGAAGGAGAGACGAAGAGCCACGAGGTGGCCAAACCACCTGGCGCGGCTGGGCCCACAGCCGCGCCCCGGTGGTTTGGGCCCCTCGGGGGTCCGCCGACATCGCCCCTTCGCCTATTTATTCCCCGAGACGCGAAAACCCTAAAACACCGAGCCTTTCATCCAGAACATATTCGCTGCCGCCGCCGTCGTCAACCCTAACTCGGGGGGTTCTGAAGCTCTTCCCGGCACCCTGCCGGAGAGGGGAATCATCACCGGAGGGCTCTACATCGCCATGCCCGCCTCCGGAGTGATGCGTGAGTAGTTCATCCTTGGACTATGGGTCCATAGCAGTAGCTAGATGGTTGTCTTCTCCACTTGTGCCATCATGTTTAGATCTTGTGAGCTGCCTATCATGATCAAGATCATCTTATTGTAATGCTACATGTTGTGTTTGCTGGGATCTGACTTATATTGATACCTATGTGGAGCTGAATATTATATTATCATGTCTATGTCATTTGTGATCTTGCATGCTCTCCGTTACTTGTTGAAGCCTTGGCCACGTGAATACTTGTAACTCCAAGAGGGGGTATTTATGCATGATAGTTGGGTTCAACCTCTATTTAACCTGGGATAGTGACAGCAAGTTCTAAGGTTGTAGATGTGTTGTTGCCACTAGGGGTAAAACAGCAATGCTTTATTCAAGGATGAATGTATTGTTTACATTACGCACATTACTTAATGCAATTGTCTGTTGCTTGCAACTTAATACTGGAAGGGGTACGGATGTTAACCGGAAAGTGGACTATTTAGGCATAGATGCATGCTGGATAGCGGTCTATGTACTTTGTCGTAATGCCCAAATGAATCTCATAGTAGACACCACAGCTCACACATGCATGTTATATGCACTTATCAATTGTCAATTGCCCAGCTGTAATTTGTTTACCCAGCATGTTAGTTATCTTATTGGAGAGACACCACTAGTGAACTGTGGACCCCGGTCCATTCTTTTACATCTGAAATACAATCTACTGCAATCATTGTTCTCTACTGTTTTATGCAAACAAACATCATTTCCATTCGATACGTTTAACCCTTTGTTTTCAGCAAGCCGGTGAGATTGACAACCTCACTGTTAAGTTGGGGCAAAGTAATTTGATTGTGTTGTGCAGGTTCCACGTTGGCACCGGAATCCCTGGTGTTGCGCCGCACTACACTCCTCACCAACACCTTCGAAGCAAACCTCGTTTTCCTACTGGTCGATTAAACCTTGGTTTCATACTGAGGGAAAACTTACTGCTGCACTCATCATACCTTCCTCTTGGGGTTCCCAACTGACGTGTGACGTACAAGCAATTGTTTCTGGCACTATTAACCTAGAGCCACCAGATGCTCGGTAGGGTTTATCTAAAATCCTTCGCATAGATAATTCAATAAAAATTGAAAAAATACAAAACCTTCGCACATAGTCATTATATGTGTCTTGATTTGTCTTGATTTGGCCTGAATTTGATTTTGCACATGATTTTGCACTATGCTTCGATATAGTGTGAAATAGGCCGAATTTGAAATAATCACAAGATATTCAAAAAAGATCAAAAAAATGCAAATCCAGTGCACATAGTCTTAGTTTGTCATATACTAGCAGCTCCAACTGATAAACAAGGTTTAGATACATATTAAACAAGAGATGCTTCAATATGGTGTGAAATAGGCCAAATTTGTAATAATCACAAAATATTCAAAAACAATCAAACAAATGCAAATCCAGTGCACATGGTCTTATTTTGTCATGTACTAGCAGCGCCAACTGATAAACAAGGTCTAGATACATATTAAACAAGAGATGCTTCAATATGGTATGAACTTATAGTTTGAGATGTGAGATTTCAAACTATAAAGTTCATACCATATTGAAGCATTTCTTGTTTAACATGTATGTAGACCTTGTTTATCTGTTGGAGATGTTAGTACATGACAAAATAAGACCATGTGCACTGGATTTGCATTTTTTTGATGTTTTTTGAATATCTTATGATTATTTCAAATTTGGTTGACTTTTGTTGACCCTGTTTTGAAATAATCATAAGATATTCAAAAAACATAAAAAAAATGCAAATCCAGTGCACATGGTCTTAGTTTATCATGTACTAACATCTCCAACTGATAAACAAGGTAAAGACATATTAATCAAAAAAATGCTTCAATATGGTGTGAACCTCACATCTCAAACTATGAACTCTATAGTTTGAGATGTGAGATTTCAAAGCATTTGTTGTTTAACATGTATGTAGACCTTGTTTATCTGTTGGAGATGTTAGTACATGACAAAATAAGACCATGTGCACTGGATTTGCATTTTTTTGATGTTTTTTGAATATCTTATGATTATTTCAAATTTGGTTGACTTTTGTTGACCCTGTTTTGAAATAATCATAAGATATTCAAAAAACATCAAAAAAATGCAAATCCAGTGCACATGGTCTTAGTTTATCATGTACTAACATCTCCAACAGATAAACAAGGTCTACATTACATGTTAAACAAGAAGTGCTTTGAAATCTCACATCTCAAACTATAGAGTTCATAGTTTGAGATGTGAGGTTTCACACCATATTGAAGCATTTCTTGATTAATATGTATCTTTACCTTGTTTATCAGTTGGAGATGTTAGTACATGACAAACTAAGACCATGTGCACTGGATGTGCATTTTTTTGATGTTTGATGAATATTTTTTGAATATTTCAAAATTGGTCAACAAAAGTCAAACCAAATTTTAAACAAATTTTGAGTTAAAAATTAGTTGGGGACACTATATTAGTGCAATAGATGTTAACCCTAGAGTTTGAGATCATTTGGAGAAGGTCGAAAAAAATGAGTGGCTTAAAAATGGGGCTGTTTGGGCTACATTTGGAGCACATTTGTAGCACATTTCCGGCGACGATGAGTTGTACCTCACAAAATGGCTAGAATTAATGAACTAACGTGCATAACTGTACATCAAACATTGAAACATCATAGATCAAACTATTACATCGGATCATAATTCAATTTTTTCAAATATGAATATCGGTTTAAATTCAAATATGAATCCGATTCAAATCAACATCATAACACATAAGTTTATTACATGAATGAAAAACAGTTCTCAATGAAAACATCATAACACATAAGTTTATTCATAATGAAAAACAGTTCTCAATGAACTTTGCTCCTGGTGATCCTTGTGGTACTTGCCACCATTTTGCTCCTTGTGCTCCTTGTTATCACTGTGCTCAGTGCTTCTTCTCTTCTCCTCTTGGGTGTCGGTAACTTAACTTTCTTCTCTTCTCCTTGTGATCTGTATTTGAATTCCACTTCGTCATGCAAACCCCAAGGATATGTGCTGCAGAGGACCTCCCCAAACTGTTTGAAACTCCAGTTGCAATCCATTGGCAAAGAATAATCGAAACCTCCATGGAATTTCTTCTTACTGTCTACATCCACGATGTACCGGTCCTTCTAATGATCAACAAGAAAGCATACCGCAACTCCATCCTAACCAAAGAAAACAGAGACGCAATCAGCAAAAGCAAGCTCAAATGCACACAAAACTCCAATTGCAGAATTAACCTCAAATGCACAAGCAATCTATGTCCAATTGCAGAAATATATATCATCCTATGTCGAATCCACTGTTGAAATGCACACACAAGCTAAATTGGAAGCCTTACCCCTCGGGAACCCAGTCATGGACGCGGCGAGTCTTCGGCCCGATGCCTGCCATGCCAAATACTCCGGGGTCGCTGCCGGTCTCCATTTCGCCGCCAACGTCCTGGTGGGGTGCACCAGCTCCTCACCTGTCAGCGCTCCGGCCAGGCGAACGGAAGGAGCCCCGCCGCGGGTCGAGCAGGTGGCAGCCGCCGTGGCGGAACGAGCGCCCCTGGCGGCGGCGGCGGATCTTATGGCGGCGGATCTGGTGGTGGTGGATCTGGTGGCGACGCGGGACGGCCGTGGCGGCGTAGGTGGTGCTGGCGGCGGCGCTGGTGGCGGCGGCGCTAGTGGTGGTGCTGGCGACGGCCGGTCGGGAGCAGGGCGCGCACGGACAGATTGGGGATCAGGCAGTTGGGCGGTCCCACCTGTAAGTTCCGGACACATAGGCAGTTAGGCGGTCCCACCTGTAAGTTCAAGGCCCACTGTCAGTAACGCCATCAGACGGAATAGACTTCAAACTTGACGTTTGGGGCAAACTATAGCAGTTGCGAACACACTAAGGGCAAAACTGAGGACGATTCGCAACTAGGGGCAAAACTGAGTCTGAGGAGGTCTCTAAGGGCAATCCATTAAAAAGCCCAAAATAAAAACTATATGGCCCATAACATGACCTAGAATAATAAAAACAAATAAACTGCAATCGAACATGGCACGCCTCTAACTTGGTGGAGTCCTGAAATTGGGCTTCACCTCCTCCTTCATGGGAACAATAGAAGGCACTAGGATGCCCTCATCACAAGATGTAGAAACATTGTGAGTGGATGAATCACTAGGACTAGCACATGGCAATAAAGCATTTCTAGAAGAAGTTGTGCCAATTTCCACATGAGGCTCACAAGATGTTACCTTTGACATAATAGCCTCATGAGCTAACTTTAGCCTAGCATGGGATGCTAGAAGGTCCTCATTAGAGCTACAGAGCTTTTCATGACTTTCTTCTAATTTCCCATACTTGCTAGTTAGCAACTCAAGTTGAGCCCTTAGCTCAACATTCTCCTTCAAAATAGATGCTTCACAAGAAGTGGAGTTAGTAGCACAAGCATCATTAATATTAGAAATAGAAGGAGACAATTTGGCAAGCTTATCATTCGTAGATAGTTTAGTTTGGAGTTGATCATGAGACTTGATAAGGAGAGAGTGTTCACCTTCTAAAGCTTTGTGAGCTTTGTCAAGTCTCTCTATGTCCTCACTTAGTCTAGCATTGCCAACACCAAATTCAACTTTTTCCTTTTTAAGCACTTTATATTTAGCAAGGACATGATCTTTTTCCTTAATGATTTTAGCATAATAAGATCATTAGACTCATCAAGAGATTCAAGTCTCTCTTCAAGAGAAGCCCTAAGCTCTTCTTCTTCTTTAAGAGAAGCTTTCAAGGAAGATATAGTGATAGAGTCATCTCTCTCAATTTGACATTTCTCATCAAATTGACTTTCAAAATCCTCAATGAATTCCCTACTCTTAATAACATAAGCAATGATTTCACATAGAGGAGGGATAGCTTTACTACCTTTGGGGAGAGCACCAAGTACCATCTCACCCTTCTTGGTTAAGGATTCAATATCAAAACCTTCTTCATGAGAATCCTCATCCACATCATCATAATTTGGATTCGAGGTGGGAGATACATCGGAATCCTTAGCCATAAGGCAAACATGATTAATGGTTGAAGAGGATGAAGAAATACTTGAAGCACCATATAAATCCATGTCTTGTTCCAAGGAGTGTTCGGTTTCCTCTACATAGTTAGACAAACAAATACTAGAGGAAAAAGAAGCATTTTTATCAAGGCAACAAGACATAGAGAGCATATCATCATGAGATTTAGTTAAGCAACTATTACATGATATGCAACGACTATCAACACTAGCATGTAAGACATTTAGGGTGCTACAAGAGTTTAAGTCCAAAGATAGAACATTGCAATGAGATAGAGATGAAGTATAGTCAATAGAATATTCACCATCAACAAAGAAATTTCTATCACCACTCACCATATCATTACCTTGTGACAAATCACATGTTGGTGAAGTGGAAGAAGTTGTGAACTCATCACGGCCAGAGGTGGAAGGAGAACAATCATCCTCAACAATTTTGGACACTTCATATATATCTTGAAGCTTGGTCCAAAGCTCATGAGCGTTCCGAAAAGGCATGATTGAAGCAAGAACTACATCGCTCAAAACACATATAAGACCATTAGAAACTAGAGTCTCGAGATGAGAGTTTTCCTCATCCTCTAAAGATAATTCTTGAGAATCCTTTGGAGGAAAAAAACCCACATCCACAATCCTCTTAATATAATTTGGACCCATGGCCCTAAAGAGATTAAGCATGCGAATTTTCCAAACATCATAATTTGTGCCATCGAATATGAATGTGGATCGTGCACTAATTCTCTAAACGACATCTTTTACTCTCTAGGCGGTAAAGCCCAAAAAGAGAGCCCAGGCTCTGATACCAATTGAAAGGACAATGATGTCGCCTAGAGGGGGGTGAATAGACGGTTTACAACTTTTCCGGTTTAGGCTTGATAATTGCGGAATAAAACTAGGTGTTTAAATTAACAAGCCGACAACCTAAATAAACTAGGCTCACCTATGTGCACCAACAACTTATGCTAAGCAAGACAAACAACAAGGTGATAGCTATATAGAATACTTCAAGCACGAAGGCTATCACAAAGTAAAGTGCATAAGTAAAAAAGCTCGGGTATAGAAATAACCGAGGCACGCGGAGACGAGGATGTATTCCCGAGTTCCTCCTTGTTAAGGGAGTACGTCTCGTTGGAGAGGTGTGAACCGACACAACGGTTCAACAACCACAAAGGTTTCACCTTCTTCTCCGATGAACCGCACCACAAAGGTTTGGTTCACCTTCCACTATCGGAATTCCTTCGAGGCGGAATCCGGAGCCTTTCAACAACAATCCGGGGCACAACCCACAACGGGATTGGGGGCTCCCGAACGGCTTTCAACAACAATCCGGGGCACAACTGTAACAGCCCCAAGTTTGTGAACCTAAAATGTGAACCAAATTTTCACTTTTGCATCTCATTCATGCATCATAGCATTATTTGTTTTTAGTGTTCAAGTTGAACAAAGTGATGAAGACAAATTAAAACAAATGAAAACAAGGGCACCAACTAAATTCAATCCTTGCAATTCAAATGTGTTTGTTTTTGACAAACACAGATACAAATGCTAATCCATATTTGTCAAGGAAGTTCCAAGAGTTCAGAAATATTATTTTGAACTTGCTCTGAAAATTCTAAAGATTATAAATTTGGAATTAGCAAAATTGCCATAATCAAACCCTATGAACAAATCTTGCTCAAAACATTTTATTTTGAGACGCCAATTTTTGTGGAGCCTCTACATGGTATGGGGAGGCTGCCCAAATATTTTCATAATTTTTGAAATAAGTTAAGTGCCCCAAATAAATCCCCAAAGAGCTACTGGTCTTAAAAGGAAAAGAAAGAAACAGAAAAAGGACTTAGTTGTAAATAGGAAAAGTATTCCAGGGGGTTTTCAGAAAATCGGTCGTCTCTCTCCTCCCGCACGACACGGACGCGCCGATGCCGGCGAGCGAGGGAGGCCCCCCACGACGTCCTGCGTTGCGCCGCCCGGACCCCCCTTGCTCTCCTCTCCCCTGCGAGGAGATAAGAAGACCCCGGAACCGCTCCTCTGCTCTCCCTGCCCAGATATTTTCCCTCTCTCTTTCCCTCTCCGCCATGGCCGTGCCCGAAGCGAGCTCGCCGCCGCATCGCCGTC
This sequence comes from Poa pratensis, assembly GCA_947311845.1. Classification (NCBI taxonomy): domain Eukaryota; kingdom Viridiplantae; phylum Streptophyta; class Magnoliopsida; order Poales; family Poaceae; genus Poa; species Poa pratensis. The sequence continues at coordinate 50,030,654 of CAMZMU010000064.1, forward strand.
GCTAGAGGAACCGCAGAGCAGATCGAGCCGACGCATCTTCTCCGCCTTGTCCTCCTCTTCATCTCCGTGCAAGGAATCGACGCGGGGAGCAGCCATCGACGGCAGCAATCCGTCTTCTTTCTCTCCGGCCGCAGCACGTCGATCAAGCTCGCCGTCGCCACCGACCACCGCAGCACCAACGGAGCGCACCCACGCGTCGAGGGTGAGCAGTGCAACCTTCTGGACACCTTCGTTCATCCGTTCGCCGTAGTTCGTTGTCGCGTCGTTAGCCGTAGCAAGCCGCCGCCGGAGCTCACCATCGTCGCCGCCTCCGGTGATCACTTGGTGCGTGGCTCCGCCACTGAATCGCCCGCACCCGTATGCGAAGTTTGCATGTTGTAGTTGGTCTTCGCACGCCGTAGAAACGTCGAGTCCATGGTCGACGCCGCCGGTGGTCACCGCGGCCGCGCGCGACATCGCCGTGCCTCACCTCAAAAGGATGCGCGCATGTATCCTAACACCAGCACGCATCCAGCCCAGTGGCAACGGCCACGATCGAGCCAGCGCGACGTCGCGAGTTCGAATCCCCGCAGACGCACGGGCGCACTCCCTTTTCCTTTTATTCCGCACGCTGACAGCAGGGCCCCACTGGTCAGTGACCGTGGCGGCCAGCGCAGCCACACCCAGCCCAGTCAGCGCCCGCGTGGCAGTGACCCCACTGGTCAGTGACACGGGCAAGCCAGCCCCTCGGTGAAAAACGTTTCACCGTGTTTTTCTGGAAAATAAAAGAAAAGGCTGAAAATGGACTAAGTTTGTAAAATGCATATCTTCTTAACCACTTGTCCAAAAATTACAAACAAGATACCAAAATGTTCAGAAAAATAAATGGAGTCTATTGGTATAACTCACACATCCAACTAAATTAATTTAGTTGCTGTTTTATCAAAATAACTAAAATGGCAGAAAAGAAAGCAGTTTTGGAAAATCAATAACTTATTAAATATTGATCCAAAAATTAAGTGTGACATGCCAAAATGTTCAGCACTTAGTATACTTCATGTTTCACCACTTCACCAAGCATGGATAATTAGTTTTGATGCTATTCAAGTGATGTTAGTAAAATGGCAGCATTAAACCAAATGTTGAAAATATCATAACTTTTTATTGGATTATCAGAAAAATGTGTTTAATACATCAAAATGCTCAGAATAATATGAACTAACCCATAACATCATTTGCATGCATATTTGAGCACACTTAATGTACTGCACTTTTTAGAAGTTAGGGAGAAACACTAAGATAATTATGGGGTTAATTGTTTTAGTTAATAGAAATATTTCCTTGCACCCTATTTAACTTGTTAGTTAATTTCAGTGCATTAAAATGTCATCCCATCATGTGTTTAAGCATTGCAATTGTTATGCATGAGTGATTATTGATTGTTGTCCTTCCGGTGTTTTTATGCATCGATAGATCAATCAGTCGGGGTGCCACCGCAATACCCTGACGAAACCGTATTATCAGCCCCCTGAACAAGGCAAGCGTAATCCCCCCTCTGAGCATGTCTCCTCCTATATTTCCGCAACTATTTCCCCACTATAATATTGCATTCGGTTCCAAATGTCTTTTGCTGGGATTAGAGTATCCTACTAGTTGCATTAGAAATCTGTTGCCATTACCTGTATCCATCCTAATATCCATAGGATCGAAGTGTTGGCCTGAGATAAGTATAAATGCTATGTATATGCTTAGCCATGCTTAGTTTAAATGGTTAGATGTCCGGTGGATGTTTCAATGTTGGAACAGTTGATGGAATGGCCGGATGTGATGGAAAATGGTGGTGACGGAAAATAAATTGCTAAAAGGCGGGGATGAGAGGCCACGGGGAATGTGGTGGGTTGTCTCGTTCTCGCCGCCTAAGTGCGAGTTCTCGCCTTCGAGCCAAGACCGAGCGTACTTCCATCGGTGGGCTATATGGAACCCCTATCGACTGACTAACTTGTGGAGGGCTAGCCGAGGGTCCTCTAGTTCGGGCTTCCATTTGCGCGTGCGTGGAGATGGTGGCCAAGACTGAGATGAGGATGGTGGTGTTTAGGAAAATAAGTGGCCGTGGGGCGGGTGTTGGAGGCACTTGCCCTACCGCCACTGATGATCCTGGGTTAGTCTCAAGCGAGGTAAAGGTTGTAACCGCTCCCACTCAGCCGGCTTTCCCGGAAGAGAGCTAAGGATCAGGCAATGAGCCGGACGGTACTGGTGGGTAAAGTCGTATACCCTCGGGTATATGTCTTTGTAAAGTAGTACACCCCTGCAGGGTAAATCTTTTCGAAAAGCCGTGTCCACGGTTATGGACGACTTGGTGCCGGATTCAGAGACCATAGAAAACTTGAAAGGAATGATTAAAACCTGAGTACTAAAGGTACTACCAAGAATGCAAGGTTGACTTCCTCGAGGGTGATTCGGGGAGGTGCCTTTGTAGACAGGTGAAGTGATTGATGGTGGTTGCTGATGAAGATGATCAAAGGAAAAAGAGTTTACTTCTTACCCCTTTTGAAAATATTCTGATTAGTCGATGCCAGATGTCTTTTATAAAGAAAACCAACTTTATGCAAAACACCCATAAAACCTTTGAAAGCCAATCATCGAGCTAGTAGCTCTAATAATGTTGCAGAGTTGTCGAACTCAACGTTGTTTATTTGGTTTCAGTGGAGGACTTCACCGACACTGAAGGTGGGTTCTATGTGGACGTCGACGAGTAGTCTGGGGTTCCCAGGTGGCAGCTTGGGACATCCCGGAACAGCTGGCGCTGGAATGTTTATCTATAGGCCTCTTAGGCCCTAATTTGGATCTTGTTGTTTAGAAAAACTTATTTCGCTTCCGCATGATGTACTGTTGGGTCTGTGACCTCTGGTTGTAATATTTGCTATCTTTCTGTACTATAAGAGTTGAACTATAATGCTTTGAGTCGTAGAGTCTGTGATGTGCCAGTTGTTCCACAAGTTTGGATCTCTCTATTATGCATTGAGGGTTGTGCCTGTGTTACGGCATCAATCGGGGTGTTGCGTTGCCGGTTATTCCGAGCAACGCCTGCCAAAGGTTTTGGCCGGGGATTGGTAAACCCGTAACCTCCGGTTGTATCGCGTAACCGGTGACACACAGCATTTCTGTATAGCAGTCGGGTCGGGGCGCTACAAGTTGGTATCAGAGCAGTACTGCCTGTAGAAAACCCTTCTACTGGTCGACGTTGAGTCTAGTGTTTGTGAAAATATTTTAACCTAAAAATGAGTTGTGAAAACCATCTTAGGATTCTTTTTACTCCTTACCTGGTTACACTCTAATCTCGGAGCTATCTTACCTCGATTTGAGTTAAAAGTTTTACTTCTCGTCTATCACCTCAAAACTTTAGGATAACGTGGGTGGGTTCGACCTTGAGTGTTATGTGTCCGGTTGCTCCCGCTGCGTTGAAATCCCCAAGTCAACTCAGATGTTCCTACCGAGTCTAAACTTTTGATCCTTCTTTGGGTTTTAACCCAAGGACTTGATCATAAGGTCCCGGATTGGGCCAACTAGAGGGTGTTGAATCACATGGTTTCTTAACTATTTGAAACCCACGGTAGTAGCACATGATGCTGATCTTCGACCCAAGTTCTATCCTGTTGACTCCTTGTTAATTGTTACACAATGTATTATCGTCCCTAGTCTGTGTACTTGAGTAGACGCTAATGCTATTGTTCGACCATTCGGAGAAAGATACTAACTGTGTCATTGTCAAATCTCCAGAATGGCTCGAGGAGGCCGCGGAGGGCGTGGAGGCCGCGATAACCACGACGATGATGAGGATGATCTGCCGCCACCGCCCTCGATGGCTCAGGTCTTGATGGCCATTGAGGAGAACCGTGGGCGCAATGAGCGGTTGCTTGAGCGGTTGGTGCAGCAGAATGCACAGAGGAATGGCTGCAACACTCTCACTGAGTTCCTGCGCTCGCAGCCACCTACATTCGCCGATGCTAAGGAGCCACTGGACGCTGATGACTGGCTTCGCGCTCTGGAGCGCCAGTTCGGCGCGCTGCATGTCCCAGTGGCCGAGCAAGTCAACTTCGCCACCTACCTCCTGACTGGTGCGGCTGGCTGCTGGTGGGAGAGTCATGTGGCGCTATTCGCGCCAGGCCATGCTTTCACGTGGACGAACTTCCGCACCGCCTTTCGTGCAGCGTACATACCTCAGCCAATAATGGACCTGAAGAGGAGGGAGTTCCTGGATTTGCACCAGGGTAATATGGATCTTCGAGCTTATGGGTGCAAATTCAACCATCTCTCTCGTTACGCCCCACGGGACGTGACCAATGATGCTGACAAGCAAGAGTTGTTCCGCAAGGGGCTTGCGCCGAGGCTCCGCTATGAACTGCTGCCTTTCAAGTTCCAGAACTACCAGGAGCTGTTCAACCAGGCTCTCACTCTTGAGCAGGGAAGGAAGGAATTTGAGGCTTCCAAGAGGCCAGCACAAGGGGACCACCCGAGTTCCTCGGTTTCTCAGAGCAAGAAGCACAGGGTTTTCGTTCCCTACAGCGCTGTGCCGCATGCTCCATTCATGCCGAGGGCCGCGGGATACAGGCCACCACCGTCGCGCCCCACTACTTCGACACCTGGGGCGAGCGGGAGTGGGTATCGTCCTCAGCTATCTGCCCCTCCTGGAAACACTTGCTACAGCTGTGGCCAGGCTGGCCACTACTCCAGGGAGTGCCCCCAGAAGGCACCTATCATGGGAACTCCTGCACGAGCCCCCGCCACTCCAGCTGGCAAGGCTGGACCTATTGTGCGTGGTCGCCTGAACCACGTCTCTGCTGAAGAAGCTGAAGAGGACCCCGGCGTCCTCATGGGTGAGCTACGAATCAACAACAATCTTGCTACAGTTTTGTTTGATTCTGGAGCATCGCATTCATTCATATCCATAGCATTTGCAAAAGACCACCACATACCGTTTGAGAAGTTGAGCCGTCCCTTGATGATCTCCACGCCTGGCTCCAAATGGCAAACCGATGGGGTTACCCTGAGGTCTCTATTACTATAGGATATATGTCCTTCCCTTTCGCGTTGGTAGCTTTGAAGTCCAACGGCATTGATGTCATATTGGGCATGGACTGGTTAGTAAAATACTGGGCTAATCTCGACTGTGCGGCCAAGACCATCACCGTGACCACTTCGTCCGGCGACATTGTTGAGTATTGGTCTGCACTATCAAGACCTCCATCTTCAGTCATTCCCAACTCCCCGGAGATCAGCCTCTACTTTATGGAAGGCTTGTCCCCGCCTGAAATTCACGAAATACACGTGGTGTGTGACTTCCCGGATGTGTTCCCGGAAGATTTGCCTGGCATGCCACCTGATCGAAGTGTGGAGTTTGTCATAGATTTGCTTCCCGGTACTGCTCCGATTTCCAAGAAGCCCTACCGTATGCCAGTGGAAGAGTTGGCTCTGTTAAAGGAGCAAATCGATCAGCTGCTAGCGAAGGAGTTCATTCAGCCAACCAGTTCACCTTGGGGTTGTCCGGTACTCTTCGTCAAGAAGAGGGAGATATTTTCCCTCTCTCTTTCCCTCTCCGCCATGGCCGTGCCCGAAGCGAGCTCGCCGCCGCATCGCCATCGCTAGAGGAACCGCAGAGCAGATCGAGCCGACGCATCTTCTCCGCCTTGTCCTCCTCTTCATCTCCGTGCAAGGAATCGACGCGGGAGCAGCCAATCGACGACAGCAATCCGTCTTCTTCCTCACCAGCCGCAGCACGTCGATCAAGCTCGCCGTCGCCTCCGACCACCGCAGCACCAACGGAGCGCACCCACACGTCGAGGGTGAGCAGTGCAACCTCCTGGACACCTTCGTTCCTCTCCGTTCGCCGTAGTTCGTTGTCGCGTCGTTAGCCGTAGCAAGCTGCCGCCGGAGCTCACCATCGTCGCCGCCTCCGGTGATCACTTGGTCCGTGGCTCCGCCACTGAATCGCCCGCACCCGTACGCGAAGTTTGCATGTTGTAGTTGGTCTTCGCACGCCGTAGAACGTCGAGTCCATGGTCGACGCCGGTGGTCACCGCGGCCGCGCGCGACGTCGCCGTGCACGGTCCTCACCTCAAAAGGATGTGCGCATGTATCCTAACACCAGCACGCATCCAGCCCAGTGGCAACGGCCACGATCGAGCCAGCGCGACGTCGCGAGTTCGAATCCCGCAGACGCACGGGCGCACCCCCTTTTTCCTTTTATTCCGCACGCTGACAGCAGGGCCTGTGGGGACCCCGGACTAGCTGTCCGAAATACCCGATTATGCTTAACACAACGATCCCGTGATCAGTCTGTCGTTGCACATAATCCGAATTGGATACCAAAGTTTACATCCATTACAGTACCGAATAAAAAGTCTTACATAAATGGTCATTTAGACCAAGTTCTTACATAGGTGCCTTCAAGGGCCAAACCAAAATATCAGCGGAAGCTACGGCGTAGTAGACATCATATTCTAACGATGACGACCCGACAGGCAGCTGACTTGTGGAGATCCTTAGTTCGCGTAGAAGTCGCCATACTCCTGCTCGGCGTAGTGCTCCTCCTCGTAGTCTGGCTAGGACAATAGCCAGGGACGAAACCAATATGAGTACATTTGAATGTACTCGCAAACTACCCCAACATGAGTATGCACTAGCTTTATTTTAACTTACAACTTTTAATTGTTTTAAAACATCTCTATATCTTTATTGAAAAAGGTAAGAAGAGTTTTTATAACTATTTTTGAAAGAAATCACCATCTCATTTGTTTCTCCAAACCCTTTCTTTTCCGGACCAAGGCTCACCATGGTCCAATTAGTCCAACAACTCATACCACTCCATTTGGTATAGTTATATCATGCCATCACCAATTCATTTTCTTTTAAACTTAAAAGCTTTTCCAAAAATTTGCACATGATCTTAGGACAGCCTCCCAATTGTCCATATCCGGGGACCCGGCTATTCGAATAGTTTTGACCCTCTGCAGAGGTAGCACGCTTTTTATCCCACACCCATCCGGTAACTCATCGTGTCAGCCACGTCCCGCCATACCAGGTGTATGCGAAGTTGAGCCACCGACCCTAGCCTCTCCTTTGCTCATGCTAGTATAGGATCCTACCCATATGATAATTCCCACCAACACTCAGTCCGGTCCCCGTCGGCAACCCTAAGTGTGAGGACTCATATGTTTTTCCCGGCGACCACATTTATGAAGTCTTCAATCCTCCTCCTTATCTTTCCATAGAGTTTGAGCGAGGACCCAGGTCAGGGGAGTTCACAAACCATCCCCTCATGCATAACGGAGTCATCTCCGTCGATGAGGTATCCCATACTAATAAGAGCAAATTATATGACTAAGCCCCGTTCCCATATGGGGGTAAGTGTGGTCGCACAGATTAAGATTGGTTGTCATAGTACTAGGATACTGTGCATTTTTCATAAACATTCCCATTTTTCCATTTCTCCACTTTAACACCGACATCTCGGCATTCCATAACCACACAAGTATTTCCAAAGGAGTTTGAATAAACAACATTGTTTTCCATCCTAAAGTTTCATAACTACTACATAGGGTGGCAAAATAATTTCCATACACTTTTGGAAAAGGTTTTGTAAACCATTGGTTTTAAGAGTAAATCATTTGATCAAAGTAGATGCATATATATTTAGGTGCAAGCTCAGAGAGTAGCTTGCCTTGCTCGGCAAAGGGGACTTGATCTTGATCTTCTGGTTCAACAAATTCCCCCTCCTCGATATCCGGCAACGTTCTCGTCTAATCGATAAACAAACAAATACAAGCAATCACTAAACTACTCAAACAACATCACATCATCACAGTATCACAATCCTAAATGCTCTAAATAGCCACTGGATACATCAAACAATACAATTTAATTTCAAAACAATTGAATTAAACATTAATTGTTTAAGTCCAAATTATGGCAGAAACTTGTTAAACATGTTTAATTGCACAACTTGAGTTCTGTTGGTCACAAAAATACAAACTAAATTTCTATAGAAAGCTACTGATGTGTAGAAGACAACCCAATTTGAATTGGATCATTTGGAGTTACCAAACTCCCTACACATTGGTTTGAATCCAGTAGCTTAATAATCAAGTTTTGGTTACCAAATATGTTCTGTTGTTCCAAAAATTAAATCCTTTTAGGGGTAAGTAAACATGGCTATATGTGAGCTAACAAAATTGGTCCTAACTCATTTGGATCAACCAATAAACATATTTGTTTGTTTTTGTCCAGAAGGGTTTATCTTAAAGTCAACAATTAATATTGCTTAAATAATTCTACCAAAATTAGGGGAGCTAATACAAGGCAGTACTAAGCTAGCAAAATTAGTTTGGAATTATTTGGACTAACAGAGTATCAGAAACAAACAAGTTTAGATTTTGAACCTTCTGTGGCATTTTCAATAATTCTTTTTAACTATTTATTTAAATGACATGAGACCAATTGGTTGGTTAAACAATTTCATAAGCTTTCCAGAACAATTGAGTTTGATTTATTTGGATTCCTAAATCTCAAGTTATTGATTTTACAAATTGGGTCCAGTACTGAAATTCTTCTGAAATTAAAATAGAAAAGGTGCTCAGTGTGGATAATGTTTAAATTATGACATGGGGGACCCACTGGTCAGCGGCACAGCGCACGCAGGGAAATTAATAAAACCCTGACGAGCGGGGCCCGCTCGTCAGTCTCTCTCTCTCTCTTCTTTTCTATCCGAAACGGTAAGCTACCGTTGGATGGAGATCCAACGGTCCGCGACGAATCCATCGGCGACGACCCAGAACGGGCGGCGCCGTGGCTCCGGCGACGGCGAGCAGCACGGATCGCTCACCTGAGAGGGCTAGGGACGGCGGAGAGGGTGCGATCGACGGCGGAGGCTCGGGCGAACGTCCTGGCGGAGTGGTACTTGCTGGGGAGGGCTGGTTCGTCGACGGCGAGGGCTCTGCTTCCACGGCAACTTCCCGAACTCCGGCGAGCGGCTGTTCGGCGATTCTGGGCACGATCCAGAGGGAAAAAGAGGTGGGTGAGCGCGGTGTCCAAAGGGGAAGAGGGTACGGGCCAGAGAAGTGAGAGGGGAGCAGCAGCACGGCACAGCCGTGTCGTCGCCTACCTCGGGCTGTCGAGCACGGGCACGAGCAGCAGCGAGCTCGCAGCAGCGGCTCCGCCCTCGTGGTGGTGCACGGGCGAGTGGTGGTGAGTGTGGTGCAGCAAGGGAGAGGCAGTGGGGCGTGGGGAAAATGCGAGGTGCGGCTCGAGTTTAAATAGGCGCGACGGCGGCGCACGGTGGTCGCGGTCCAGCGGCGTCCAGAGGGCGGGAGAGGTTGGCGCGCGGTGTCTGGGGGGTCCGGGCGTGGGCTAGGGTGCGCGTCGTAGCGGATCGCGTGTCGAGGTGCCGTGGTCTGGGCCAATTTTGGCCGGCGCCGTCCGTTCATCCACGGCGGAGAAATGGGGGACAGCGGCGTTAAGGCGAGGGGAGAGGGTCTCCTCTGCCCGCAGAGGTTGCAGTGGCACGGGGGCGAGGGAACGCGGGCAAGGGGGCCCTGGGGGGCCTGGGAACGGCGACGAGCGAGCTGCGCCACGGCGACGGCGACAGTGAGCTAGGGGAGGTAGACGATGACGGTTTTGCAAAAACCCCCTGGCTCCTGTGCACTGCTTCTTTTCCTTCTTCTTTCTTTAATTACTTTTTAGTCCTTCTGTTTAAATCCAGAAGCACTTCTTGATTTAATTTGAGGCACTAAATCAATTTATAAAAATTTGGCAAAATTTGTGGAGCCTTCCCATAAGGTGCAGAAGCTCCACAAAAATTGGCATAAAATAATAAAATGTTTTGAAACATTTTCTTTTATAGTGTTTTAATTATGGCATTTTAATTTATTTTTACTTTGTTTACTTTTGAATTTTTAAAACTAGTTTGAAAATACTATTTGAGAGAGATAAGTAGTAAGAATGAAATGGGAGGGTTTGCAATACCACTCCACTAAATTTTGTTGGAAACAAAATGAGATCCTCACTTGGAGAATTTGTGTGGCACTTGCCACATTTATTTTTCTTGTTTTGCTTTTAATTTATTCCTCTTCTTTTCTTTATGTTCTCAAATAGAGCAAGCAACACACAACAAGAGGAAATAAGCAACACAAGCAAGAATATGAGATCAACACATATAATTTAACAAAAGTTTTTGTTGGCTCCCATTTTTGGAATTAATAATACTTGTTAATAATTTTTGGGATGTTACAATCCTTCCCTCCTTAAAATAAATCTCGTCCCGAGATTTGCTAGGCTTAGGTACTAAAGAGGCCTGGGAATTCGCTCCTAAGATAATCTTCACGTTCCCAAGTTGCTTCTTCTTCAGAGTGGTTAGTCCACTGGACTTTGTAAAACTTGATCGCACGTCTTCGGGTAACACGAACATCTTCTTCGAGAATCTTGAGGGGTCTCTCGCGATAAGTCAAATCTTGGTTCAGGTCGATGGAGAGGTGGTCGATGTTTTTGAAAACATCAGGCTGGTCAGGAACTTCAAGACACTTCCGGAGCAAGGAAATGTGGAAGACATCATGATAATCTCCTAACTCCGGTGGCAATTCCAGCTGATAGGATACTTCTCCTCGACGAGCGATGATCTTGAAGGGTCCAATATACCTTGGCGCTAACTTTCCCTTGACATGGAAACGTTGCATTCCTTTGAGGGGTGTCACTCGGAGATAAACATAATCTCCAATACTGAAAGTGAGGTCACGGCGCTTGGTGTCAGCGTAACTCTTCTGACGGGATTGGGCAGTTTTGAGGCGCTCACGAATAAGCTGAACTTGCTCTTCAGCTTCACGGAGGGTATCTGGACCGAACAATTTGCTTTCTCCGGTATCAGACCAATTCAGGGGTGTACGACACTTCTTGCCGTAAAGGGCTTCAAAAGGGGCCATTTGCAGACTGGACTGATAACTATTGTTGTACGAGAACTCTGCAAACGGAAGACAATCTTCCCACTTGGAACCATAGGATAGAACACATGCACGAAGCATGTCCTCCAATATCTGGTTCACTCGCTCAGTTTGGCCATCGGTCTGGGGATGATAAGCTGTGCTAAATGCTAACTTGGTTCCGAGGGCTTCATGAAGGGATTTCCAGAATCTTGAGGTGAATTGCGTACCTCTATCAGATACAATCTTCTTAGGCACACCATGCAGGCTTACTATTCTGGAAATATACAAGTCTGCTAACTGAGCTCCGGTATAAGTGGTCTTGACAGGTACAAAATGAGCAACCTTGGTCAATCGATCAACGATGACCCAGATTGAATCATGGCCTCGGTTGGATCTTGGAAGTCCGGTAATAAAATCCATTCCAATCTCATCCCACTTCCACTCGGGAACTTTCAAAGGTTGAAGCAATCCAGCGGGCCGCTGATGTTCAGCCTTGACTCGCTGACAGATGTCACATTTGGCTACAAAAGAACCAATCTCTCGCTTCATTCCATGCCACCAAAATCTTTCTCGAAGGTCTTGGTACATCTTGGTTCCGCCGGGGTGGATTGAATAAGGGGTCTCATGGGCTTCCTTCAGGATTAACTCCTTAAGTTCCGTGACATTGGGCACACAGATACGATCATTGAATTTCAGCACTCCTTCAGCATCTCGGTAAAACCGGGTGCTTTGCTGAGGGAGATCTTCTTCCTAATTCCTTCAATGCTTTCATGACCTTTTTGGGCTTCTTTGATTTGATCCATCAGGGTTGGGGCTAACTCCAAATTGGCGAGATATCCATGGCTAACAAGTTCTAGTCCAAAATTTTCGAACTCTTTGAACAAGGCTGGTTGTTCGGCTTGGATTAAGGCATTCAGGGTACAGGGTTTGCGACTAAGGGCATCGGCAACTACATTAGCCTTTCCGGGGTGATAGTGGATTCCAATATCATAATCCTTGATTAATTCCATCCATCTCCTCTGTCGCAGGTTCAACTCCTTCTGGGTGAAAATATACTTCAGGCTCTTATGATCCGTATAGATCTCACAGCGATGTCCCGCAAGGTAGGGACGCCACTTTTTAAGAGCAAGGACCACAGCAGCTAATTCCAGGTCATGGGTTGGGTAATTCTCTTCATGCGGTCGCAACTGCCGGGACAGGTACGACACAACTTTGCCTTCTTGCATCAGAACGCAACCAAGTCCGAGGCGTGATGCATCGCAATACACGTCGAAACTCTGGGTGACGTCTGGCATAACCAGGATTGGGGTGGAGGTTAGTCTCTTCTTCAACTCTTGGAAACTATCTTCGCACTTCTGAGTCCATTCAAATTTCTTGTCCTTCTTCAACAGTTGGGTCAAGGGCTTGGCTATACTGGAAAATCCCTCAACGAACTTGCGGTAATAACCGGCGAGTCCGAGAAAGCTTCGGATTTCAGTCACACTGGTCGGGGATAACCAGTCAATAATGGCTTGGATCTTCTCTGGGTCAACAGAAATTCCTCCAGCAGATACTATATGTCCGAGAAACGCCACTTCATTGAGCCAAAACTCACACTTGCTAAGCTTGGCATACAGCTGGTGCTCTCGGAGGGTCTCCAAAACTAGACGCAGGTGTTCAGCATGCTCTTCTTCGGTCTTGGAATAAATAAGGATGTCATCAAGGAATACTACCACGAACTTGTCGAGGTACTCCATGAAAATCTTGTTCATGAGATTCATGAAATAGGCTGGGGCATTGGTCAGACCAAAGGACATCACCGTGTATTCAAACAAACCGTAACGGTGGTGAAGGCGGTCTTGGGAATGTCTGTCTCTCTGATCTTCAACTGATGGTAACCTGTCCGAAGATCGATCTTTGAAAAGACTCGGGCTCCGTTCATCTGATCGAACAGATCCTCGATCTTGGGAAGGGGATACTTGTTTTTAATGGTCACGTCATTTAGCCTGCGATAATCCACACACAGTCGTGTGGTACCGTCTCTCTTGTCCACAAAAATAATAGGTGATCCCCAGGGTGAAGCACTTGGACGAACAAGTCCTTTGCTAAGCATATCTGCCAACTGCTTCTTCAACTCAACCAGTTCTTCCGGATTCATCCGATAAGGTCTTTGGGATATTGGGGCTGTTCCTGGGATAAGCTCAATTATGAACTCAATTTCCCGGTCTGGCGGCATACCAGGTAATTCCTCAGGAAAAACATCTCGGAATAGGTGAACAACACGGATCTCATCTAGGGTGGGTCGAGCTATGCCTCGTGGCAGCCTGGTTGGGGGTGATTGGGTTCAGACACAAACTCCACTTCTACTTCTTTGTCGGTGGTGATGGATACAGCTCTTCTGGCACAGTCTATTCGACCATGGTACTTGGCTAGCCAATTCATACCGAGTATGACATCTATGCCTTGGGTTCCTAAAACAATTAGGTCGGCTGCAAATTTCTCGCCTGAAATCTCTATGGCAGTATTTGGACAAAATCTCTTGGTTTCTAGGGTGGAACCAGGGATTTGTATACTCAAGGTTTTAGTTAGGAAGCCTTCTACTAAACCTCCCTTAGCAACAAACTCCTCGGTAACAAACGAATGTGTTGCACCAGAATCAAACAGAACAGTTGCAGGTACTGAGTTGACAAGGAACGTACCCAGCACGACATCCGGCGCATCTTGAGCTTCTTCAGCATTGATGTGGTGCAGACGACCCTTGACAACAGCAGCATTTCCGCGGGGTGCGGCATTCTTGCCATTACCATTTCCATTGCGGCCTTGACCATTGTTCGGTGCATTGGGGCGCTGAACATTCCTCTTGGGATTGGGGCATTCCTTGGAGTAGTGACCTTTGTTGCCACATTCAAAGCAGACAACATTGGCATTGGGGTTGAAGTTGTTGAAGTTTCCTCTGGGACGGTTATTGTCATTGGGGCGGTTGAAGTTGTTTGGGCGGTTGAAGTTGTTTGGGCGGTTAGGGAAATTGGGGCGTGGAGCTTGGGGTGGTCGATAGGCAGGTTTGGGGTTTTGCTGAAAGATACGAGGCTTCTGACTGCTCGAACCTTCCTGAGCATTCATCCTCCTCTTGCGACCTTCATACATAGACTTGCGCTTGGTCTCCAGCTGGATGGCTTTGTCCACAAGTGACTCCAGATCACGGAAGTCATGGACAACCAAAGCACACTGCAGTTCATCATGCAGCCCATTCAGGAAACGTTCCATCTTCTTCTCCTCCTTGTCGGTGTCCTCGGGAGCATACCGAGATAAGTCGGTAAACTCATCAAGATAGCCGACTACATCTCTACTTCCCTGCCTCAGCTTGCGGAATTCATCCCTCTTCCTATCAATGAGTCCACCAGAAATGTGCTTCCTGCGAAACTTCTCCTTGAACTCAGCCCAGTTGATGACGTGGTCAGCCTGCTGGAGAGCTTTGGTAGCTTCCCACCAAGCTCGTGCAGGTCCAGCAAGATAGTGGGTTGCATACAGCACCTTTTCATTGTCTCCTACAGCAGCAACTTGCAGATTGTTCCCAATGGTAAGAAGCCAATCATCGGCTTCCAGTGGGTGAAGTCCCCTGGAGAAGGTAGGCGGGTTGGTTTTCTGGAAATCGCCTAAGGTGGATCGCGGGTTCTCATTGCCATTGCCATTACCATTGTTGTTGTTGTTGTTGTTGTTGTTGTTGTTGTAAGCGGCTGCGAGTTGTTGCAGGGCAGTGAGATGAGCCTGGCGCTCCTGCCGGGCATTTTCACGTTCCTCCATGATAAGCGCGAGAAGTTGAGCGGGGGTTGGGTCTGGTGGTGGTGGTGCTGATCCTGATCCTCCCGTATTGTCGCGACGGGGCGGCATCCTGAAGCACACCGGGTATAAGAGGCAAGGCAGAAAAGTTCGACTAAGGGAAAGACGATTTCGCAAGTGGTTGTTTAATTTAAGGATTATATGAAAATATTTCACACAGATTTAAACAAGACAAACATACTTATATTTCACAAACAACACATCAAGGAGTTCACATCAACTTCAAGCTTACAACATCAAGCTTACAACATCACCTTACATCTAAGACACATAGCATCTGGTTTCCAAAAGAACCACTACTCCGACTCGACTAGCGATAGGGGTCAACCTAATCCTGCGGTAGTGATCAAGTCACTCGCCTACTGAGGTGGAACCTCCAGCTCTAACACGTCAGCATCTGACTGGTAGGCTGGCTCCTCGGGATCCTCCTCCTCGTCCTCGAGAACAGCCTCGAGTGGCTCCTCCTCCTCGTCAACTAACTCCTCCTCATCATCCTCCTCCTCACAGTCCATCTCCTCCTCAAAGTCACCATCGTCACTGAGGAAAGCGTTGTTCTCCTTGCGGAGATCCTCGCCCTCCTCCTCCATCTCGTCAGTATGGTGCTCTAGATCCTCGATCAGCTGGTCCTGCTCCGCCACCTTCTTGCGGAGCTTCACGATGGTCCTCCTCAGCTGGGCCCTCTTTCCGAGAAGAGCGACCTTATCCTCCAGCAGCTTCTCCTCATTCTCGCGAAGCTCAACGAGCGACTCGCGGTCAAAGCGAAGCTGAATCCTAGTGCGCATCAGATCATCCTGGGTGTGCTGAAGTAAGAGCTCCATGTCCATGATGTAGCTCCCAAACATCGGGTGGCAAGGGGAAGGAGTAGGGTGTCCGTCGCAGTTGCGCCTCCCGTAGAACCGGAAACGGGAGTCTACTAACTCCGCCTTGTGCTCCTCACAAAGTCGGGCTATCATCCTCTGTGTAGCAGTACAGAGACCGTCAACCCAGGTGGCCTCCTTGGTGGTGAAGACGAGCGTCCTGGAACTGGGAGACTTGATGTTCCGGCGAACTGACGACCTGATGAGCCAGCTCAGCCTTCCGACACCGTGAACATCAATCTGGGCTCCCTCAAACTCTGGAGCGGGGCGACCTAGCAGCTTGCTCAACTCGAACAAGTCATTCTCGAACGTCAGCTTGCTATCCTTCTCCAGCTGAACGAACTCGGTCCAGTGGAGTGCCATCTACAAATTTTTAAGCAAAATTTTAAGTTAGTGGGATGATAAGTGCACAAAATTTTAAGGATACTAAGGAAATTGTAATGTTTAATGAGAATAAATTTTTGCATAAGTAAGAGGATTGGAGATAAGCGGTTTTCAAAAATACTTCACTCCTTTCTTTTAGAAATTACTCTTTTTGATAACACTTGTTTGACGACCATGCTAACTAAGGTTTCCTAAAGTCAGGATGGCTCTGATACCAAGTCTGTGGGGACCCCGGACTAGCTGTCCGAAATACCCGATTATGCTTAACACAACGATCCCGTGATCAGTCTGTCGTTGCACATAATCCGAATTGGATACCAAAGTTTACATCCATTACAGTACCGAATAAAAAGTCTTACATAAATGGTCATTTAGACCAAGTTCTTACATAGGTGCCTTCAAGGGCCAAACCAAAATATCAGCGGAAGCTACGGCGTAGTAGACATCATATTCTAACGATGACGACCCGACAGGCAGCTGACTTGTGGAGATCCTTAGTTCGCGTAGAAGTCGCCATACTCCTGCTCGGCGTAGTGCTCCTCCTCGTAGTCTGGCTAGGACAATAGCCAGGGACGAAACCAATATGAGTACATTTGAATGTACTCGCAAACTACCCCAACATGAGTATGCACTAGCTTTATTTTAACTTACACTTTTAATTGTTTTAAAACATCTCTATATCTTTATTGAAAAAGGTAAGAAGAGTTTTATAACTATTTTTAAAAGAAATCACCATCTCATTTGTTTCTCCAAACCCTTTCTTTTCCGGACCAAGGCTCACCATGGTCCAATTAGTCCAACAACTCATACCACTCCATTTGGTATAGTTATATCATGCCATCACCAATTCATTTTCTTTTAAACTTAAAAGCTTTTCCAAAAATTTGCACATGATCTTAGGACAGCCTCCCAATTGTCCATATCCGGGGACCCGGCTATTCGAATAGTTTTGACCCTCTGCAGAGGTAGCACGCTTTTTATCCCACACCCATCCGGTAACTCATCGTGTCAGCCACGTCCCGCCATACAAGGTGTATGCGAAGTTGAGCCACCGACCCTAGCCTCTCCTTTGCTCATGCTAGTATAGGATCCTACCCATATGATAATTCCCACCAACACTCAGTCCGGTCCCCGTCGGCAACCCTAAGTGTGAGGACTCATATGTTTTTCCCGGCGACCACATTTATGAAGTCTTCAATCCTCCTCCTTATCTTTCCATAGAGTTTGAGCGAGGACCCAGGTCAGGGGAGTTCACAAACCATCCCCTCATGCATAACGGAGTCATCTCCGTCGATGAGGTATCCCATACTAATAAGAGCAAATTATATGACTAAGCCCCGTTCCCATATGGGGGTAAGTGTGGTCGCACAGATTAAGATTGGTTGTCATAGTACTAGGATACTGTGCATTTTTCATAAACATTCCCATTTTTCCATTTCTCCACTTTAACACCGACATCTCGGCATTCCATAACCACACAAGTATTTCCAAAGGAGTTTGAATAAACAACATTGTTTTCCATCCTAAAGTTTCATAACTACTACATAGGGTGGCAAAATAATTTCCATACACTTTTGGAAAAGGTTTTGTAAACCATTGGTTTTAAGAGTAAATCATTTGATCAAAGTAGATGCATATATATTTAGGTGCAAGCTCAGAGAGTAGCTTGCCTTGCTCGGCAAAGGGGACTTGATCTTGATCTTCTGGTTCAACAAATTCCCCCTCCTCGATATCTCCGGCAACGTTCTCGTCTAATCGATAAACAAACAAATACAAGCAATCACTAAAACTACTCAAACAACATCACATCATCACAGTATCACAATCCTAAATGCTCTAAATAGCCACTGGATACAACAAACAATACAATTTAATTTCAAAACAATTGAATTAAACATTAATTGTTTAAGTCCAAATTATGGCAGAAACTTGTTAAACATGTTTAATTGCACAACTTGAGTTCTGTTGGTCACAAAAATACAAACTAAATTTCTATAGAAAGCTACTGATGTGTAGAAGACAACCCAATTTGAATTGGATCATTTGGAGTTACCAAACTCCCTACACATTGGTTTGAATCCAGTAGCTTAATAATCAAGTTTTGGTTACCAAATATGTTCTGTTGTTCCAAAAATTAAATCCTTTTAGGGGTAAGTAAACATGGCTATATGTGAGCTAACAAAATTGGTCCTAACTCATTTGGATCAACCAATAAACATATTTGTTTGTTTTTGTCCAGAAGGGTTTATCTTAAAGTCAACAATTAATATTGCTTAAATAATTCTACCAAAATTAGGGGAGCTAATACAAGGCAGTACTAAGCTAGCAAAATTGGTTTGGAATTATTTGGACTAACAGAGTATCAGAAACAAACAAGTTTAGATTTTGAACCTTCTGTGGCATTTTCAATAATTCTTTTTAACTATTTATTTAAATGACATGAGACCAATTGGGTTGGTTAAACAATTTCATAAGCTTTCCAGAACAATTGAGTTTGATTTATTTGGATTCCTAAATCTCAAGTTATTGATTTTACAAATTGGGTCCAGTACTGAAATTCTTCTGAAATTAAAATAGAAAAGGTGCTCAGTGTGGATAATGTTTAAATTATGACATGGGGGACCCACTGGTCAGCGGCACAGCGCACGCAGGGAAATTAATAAAACCCTGACGAGCGGGGCCCGCTCGTCAGTCTCTCTCTCTCTCTTTTCTATCCGAAACGGTAAGCTACCGTTGGATGGAGATCCAACGGTCCGCGACGAATCCATCGGCGACGACCAGAACGGGCGGCGCCGTGGCTCCGGCGACGGCGAGCAGCACGGATCGCTCACCTGAGAGGGCTAGGGACGGCGGAGAGGGTGCAGATCGACGGCGGAGGCTCGGGCGAACGTCCTGGCGGAGTGGTACTTGCTGGGGAGGGCTGGTTCGTCGACGGCGAGGGGCTCTGCTTCCACGGCAACTTCCCGAACTCCGGCGAGCGGCGTTCGGCGATTCTGGGCACGATCCAGAGGGAAAAAGAGGTGGGTGAGCGCGGTGTCCAAAGGGGAAGAGGGTACGGGCCAGAGAAGTGAGAGGGGAGCAGCAGCACGGCACAGCCGTGTCGTCGCCTACCTCGGGCTGTCGAGCACGGGCACGAGCAGCAGCGAGCTCGCAGCAGCGGCTCCGCCCTCGTGGTGGTGCACGGGCGAGTGGTGGTGAGTGTGGTGCAGCAAGGGAGAGGCAGTGGGGCGTGGGGAAAATGCGAGGTGCGGCTCGAGTTTAAATAGGCGCGACGGCGGCGCACGGTGGTCGCGGTCCAGCGGCGTCCAGAGGGCGGGAGAGGTTGGCGCGGTGTCTGGGGGGTCCGGGCGTGGGCTAGGGTGCGCGTCGTAGCGGATCGCGTGTCGAGGTGCCGTGGTCTGGGCCAATTTTGGCCGGCGCCGTCCGTTCATCCACGGCGGAGAAATGGGGGACAGCGGCGTTAAGGCGAGGGGAGAGGGTCTCCTCTGCCCGCAGAGGTTGCAGTGGCACGGGGGCGAGGGAGACGCGGGCAAGGGGGCCCTGGGGGGCCTGGGAACGGCGACGTCGAGCTGGCGCCACGGCGACGGCGACAGTGAGCTAGGGGAGGTAGACGATGACGGTTTTGCAAAAACCCCCTGGCTCCTGTGCACTGCTTCTTTTCCTTCTTCTTTCTTTAATTACTTTTTAGTCCTTCTGTTTAAATCCAGAAGCATTTCTTGATTTAATTTGAGGCACTAAATCAATTTATAAAAATTTGGCAAAATTTGTGGAGCCTTCCCATAAGGTGCAGAAGCTCCACAAAAATTGGCATAAAATAATAAAATGTTTTGAAACATTTTCTTTTATAGTGTTTTAATTATGGCATTTTAATTTATTTTTACTTTGTTTACTTTTGAATTTTTAAAACTAATTTGAAAATACTATTTGAGAGAGATAAGTAGTAAGATGAAATGGGAGGGTTTGCAATACCACTCCACTAAATTTTGTTGGAAACAAAATGAGATCCTCACTTGGAGAATTTGTGTGGCACTTGCCACATTTATTTTTCTTGTTTTGCTTTTATTTTATTCCTCTTCTTTTCTTATGTTCTCAAATAGAGCAAGCATAAGCACACAAGCAAGAGGATAATAAAGCAAGATAACAAGTCAA